>CAMXCT020005558.1:210000-402500 GCA_947184155.2 Cladocopium goreaui
ATCGTCATCGTCCTCCTCCTCATCATCACCGCCACCATCTTCATCATCATCATCATCATCACCATCATGACCATCAACCTCATCATCACCATCATCATCGTCGTCGTCGTCATCACCATCATCACCATCATCACCGTCATTACCATCAACATCGTCATCGTCGTCAATGTCATTGTCGTCCTCGTCACCACCATCATCACCACCATCATCACCATCATCACCATCATCACCATCATCACCATCATTACCACCATCACCATCATCATCATCACCATCATCATCGTCATCGTCGTCGTCGTCATAACCGCCACCGTCATCACCATCATCACCATCATGATTGTCATCGTCGTCGTCATCACCACCACCATCATCACCATCATCACCGTCATCATCGTCATCACTCGCCGTCTTCGTCATCACCACCACCATCATCACCATCATCACTCCTCACCATCATCACCATCATCACCATCATCAATGTCATTGTCGTCGTCATCACCGCCACCATCTCCACAATCATCACCATCATCATCGTCATCGTTGTCGCCGTCATCACCGCCACCATCATCACCATCATCACCATCATCACCATCATCACCATCATCACCATCATCACCATCATCATCGTCATGGTAGTCGTCCTCATCACCGCTACCATCATCACCATCATCAACATCATCATCGTCAATGTCTTCGTCATCACCGCAACCATCATCACCATCATCACCGTCATCATCATCATCACCATCATCACCATCATCACCATCATGATCGTCATCGTCGTCGTTGTCATCACCGCCACCATCAATACCATCATTCCCATCATCATCATCATAATCTTCATTGTTGCCATCCTCATCACCGCCACCATCATCACCATCATCACCATCATCACCATCATCATTGCCATCGTCGTCTTTGTCGTCTTCACTGCACCATCATTACCATCATCACCATCATCACCATCATCACCATCATCATGGTCACCGTCCTCGTCTTCATCACCGCCACCTTCGTCACCATCATCACCATTATCACCATCATCATCATCGTCATCGTCGTCGTCGTCATCGCCGCCACGGTCATGACCATCATCACTATCATCACCATCATCGTCGTCATCATCGTCGTCGTCACCCCACCACCACCACCACCACCATCATCATCATCATCATCATGATCATCATCATCATCAGCAGCAGCAGCATCAGCATCAGCATCATTATCGTCGTCATCTTCGTCGTCGTCATCGTCATCGTCACCATCACCATCATCATCATCGTCATCATCATCCTCGTGGTCGTCGTCGTCTTCGTTGTCGTCGTCGTCGTCTTGTTGTCGCCGTCGTCAGCATCACAATCAGCATCACCATCTTCATCATCATCATCAGCATCATCAGCATCATCCTCGTTGTCGTCGTCGTCGTCGTCGGCGGCGGCGTCGTCGTTGTCGTCGTCATCATCGTCATCGTCATCATCATCAAAAAGCAATTAACAATTAATAAAAAAACAATTTAAAAAAACAATCAAAGAAACAATCAAAAAAACAATCAAAAAGCAATCAAAAAAACAAATAACAATCAAAAAGCAATCATAAATCGTGGGGAATAGCCTGCTCTAGTCTACAGGTGTCAGTAAGTTTGACCAAAGGCCATGCCAAAATCAGAGGAAAAAAGAAACGATGTTCACCCGAAACAGCTCGCAATGACAAAGTCCCGAAAGGCTCCGCACCGGATCCGCTCCACAGCCCCTGAATATCTCAGATGATTCTCGGGACACCCCTTGGGTCTCATCTTTCTACGGAACACCCAAGTCATGACACCAAGTTTTCCGGGTTCCTGCAAGTCATCAGCAGACAGCAAGGCAGCGACCGCGCGCACTGCACGAACGGCTGCCATGTTCGACCATTTTGCAAAAAAAATGGGTAAGTTTCTCAGGCAAAGAGCCACTGTTTCTCTTGTGCCAAACAGTGTCTGATCGGAAACTCTTGGCTTTGTGGAGCAAAGGAACCATGTAGAAATTTGATTGTGGCTCATATTTTAGCCCGCACATGTGTCACATGGAACCACCATCTACTGAAGCTGCGGGAAGGATTATTCAACTGTGGCAAGTATCCTCCATCTCTGTCAGTAATGAAGCCTTGAGCCGTACTCTTCCCATGCAACGTCTCCCCTGCCACGATCCACATGCACAAAAGCCCCACAATTCTGGCACAAGAAAGATTTTGGATCTCTCATACAAAAAACATGGCCCAGGATGGCCTCCCAAAAAGTTTCAACAAAACATGGAATCAAACAGTTTGTTTGCTGCGGCTTTCCCAAAATTTCGGGACCGAAAAAAACAAACATCGGCATCAATCCAACACCTGGCAATGCTCCAAGCCCTTGGTGGTCCAGTGAGGATCTTCTGCTCCGAACCTTGATTGTCCATTGACAAGTTTGCTTACCAGAAGGTATAGCCGTATAGCCTGGATTTGTTGGGCGGAAGCGCCTGGTAAATCCGCTTTTGCCACTCCATGATTAGACCAATGGGAAACGTGCGAATTGTTGTTACCGTGTCTACCACCCAGATTCCTCACGAAAAACGACTGGCCCTCCCAATTTTCAAAGGGGTTTGCCATAATTCAATACCCCAACCACTATGGTTATCTGTCAACTTTAAAGATGTGCGTATAACCAAGGGAAGTGTGAAAGTCTAACGTCCGTGTTACGGATCTTTGGAAGTCATTGAAGTCCCACATCAAAAATGTCACACAGCAAAGACGTCTCACAGCAAAGAAGTCACATGGCAAACACGCCTCACAGCCAAGAAGCCTCACAGCAGTCACACAGCAAAGAAGTCACATGGCAAAGAGGCCCCACAGCAAAGAAGTCTCACAGCAGTCACACAGCAAAGAAGTTTCACAGCAGTCGCACAGCAAAGAAGTCACAGCAAAGAGCTCCACAGCAAAGAAGTCTCACAGCAGTCACACAGCAAAGAGGCCCCACAGCAATCAAGTCTCACAGCAGTCACACAGCAAAGAAGTCACACAGCAAAGAAGTCACACAGCAAAGAGGCCCCACAGCAAAGAAATCTCACAGCAAAGAAGTCACATAGCAAAGACACCTCACAGCAAAGAAGTCACACAGCAAAGAAGTCTCACGAAAGCTTCGTTTTCACATCTTCAACTTTCATTTTTTGAGGCAGGTCTCACACGAAAGCTTCGTTTTCACAAGTTGAAGTTGCAGGGTTGCAGCAATGAGTTTTCGCTGATTTGTTCTCGTTTTTGGCGCTTTTCATTTTCCTTCTCAGATTCCTTTTAAAAAGGCCTCCGAAATTAAATTGTACTTTTTTCGGTTTTGGCGGCAAAAGCCAGTTTTGGAGCAGGTTTTGGGCGGGGGTCTGAGATCAGCTGAGAAGATGCAAGGAGAGCTGAGAAGAGCTTGGCTTAGAAGATGTGAAACGAGGAGAGAAGAGATGAGAAGACATGAGATGAGCTGACATGAGCTGCGAAGAGCTGAGAAGAGTTGTGAGAAGAGCTAAGAAAATCTGAGAAGAGCTGAGATAAGCTCAGGTGGGATGAGATGGGATGAGATAGGATGAGATGGGATGAGCTGAGACAAACGGACATGAGAAGAGCGGTGAAGAGCTGAGTTGAGACGCGCTGCGTAGAATGGAGAAGCTGAGAACAGCTGAAAAGAGTGCAGATGGGCTGAGAAGAGTTGTGATCAGCTGAGAAGAGTTGTGATCAGTTGAGAAGAGTTGTGATCAGTTGAGCTGAGAAAAGGAGAGAAGAGATGAGATGAGATGAAATGAGATGAGATGAGATGAAAGGACACAACGTGATATTATGATGGGATGACACACACTGCGGTGACAATGGGATTGAATGAGCAATTTCAAAGACAAGCTGCAATGCGATGAGATCAGATGAAATGAGAAGACATCCAACATTCAGAAGACATGGCACCGGAATGACAAGTCAAGAGATTGTCGCTGCAAAGCACAGAAGGCTCGCCTGCACCCTATAGGCACAGTCTTGGTTCCGCTCTAAGCGCTTCAATTTTGAAACTTCCGCCCCCCGCTTGCATGGGTGTATGTATATGTATATATATATATTAATAAACATAATATTTGGATATATATATTTGGGTGAAATAGTAGAGCTCTGACTGGAAATTACATATAGTCCGCCATTGTAAAACCACAACTTTTGAATGGTCCTCCTGCCAAGTCGGCTGGGTGCCCCTCACGGTTTCATCTTGAGATGCTGACTGCGAGACCTGCAACTCACATGGGATCTGCTTGTGGAGTCTCAACTGTCATGCCTTGCAATCATGCAATCTTTCCATGTTCTCCTTGGTGGTTACAACCACCCTCTCAGCATCTCATTTGTTCATGAATGGCAAGAAAAAAATGAAACCAAATCGCGACCTTGGACAAATTCCATTCATTGCGTGTTCATCCCATTCAAGGCTGTCACTCAAAATAATCAAAAAAGAAAAAAACTCCAAAAAAATGGACGGCTGAATGATTTTGATGCTTTAAGAGGAGGGAAAAAAAAGTGGGCCCCTTCCTACCCCGATCTTGAGCCAGAGCCATTTTTGTGGGTCAACCTGCCCCACTAAAGCCACCTCTCCGTTTCGACGATGTAGTCCTGAAGCAGCTCCATGATCTCCTCGCCAAGATGAAGTTTCATGATGCACCAGTGGGCAGGCGGGTAACCTAAGGTATGGCCGCTTGTATGGCCTTTCTAATGAGAATGATCCTTGAAACAAATGAAAAAACCTGCCAACTTTAGGCTGAATTTCTACAAGGATTTTAGCCAGAAACTTCCACCTTGTTGTGAAAATGGTCCCTTGTCTTCAAGGAATGGGTTCCAGTTTCCACGCGGCTTCCAATCAAGTACAACTTGCGTTTATATGTTTACTTGTTCGTGTCCCTGCGCTTTGTACTTGAATAGGATTGTGCCGCTCATTCATAAGTAGGAGGGGCCTATGAGTGCACTGACCAGTTGCTTCAGGATTCCAGTCTTCACGTCAACAAAACTAGTGTAGCCAGATGTTCATCCTCCCATTCATAATGTCTTGACCCATCCCCACATGGGGTTCACTCAAAATTTGGGCCATCATTGAATCCCTGTATTTTCTTCATAACTCCTTGTAATTTCATGAAATTAAATCCCAATATGTTTGATGATTCAACACCCACTGAAACTCCTGAAACCCATTGGTTTATCACAATGTCCAACAAACTTGGGCCGCGTCCTCGCTGCCACGCTCGTGCGCCACATCCAAGCAACTCAGGCCATCCTGTGGACCGGAACGGTGGACATGAATCCCCCCTTGATAACTTGATATGGTGATAACCGGCACAAAAACCTCGATTTTCCCAGAAAAGCTGGTGAAAACCCAGAAATATATTCATGTAATATCGGCATGGAAGACGTCCCCTGGCGGAATGACTGACCTCTCCATCATGGGGATTCAGGATTCAACGTGTGTGTTAGCTATTCCTGCTGGTTTCACCGCACAAGAATTGCAAGCATGGATCGTTTCCCTACAAAGAGTTCCTGGTCACAACTTGCCCAAACTTTCCAGAGTGAACCCCCCGCCCATCATCTAATTTTCACAGAGAGAAAATCTGAAAACCCAGGTCTGGTGGAAGTTTGCCCCACAGCCAGGACACGAGTGTAAATCTGATACACATCATGCATATGCATATATGTACGTATACATATATGTATGTATCATGCATGTGTATGTTGTAATATATAAATATCACACGCCATTTTTATGTGCTTCATTTGTATATAATTATTGTACATATCATACATGTATCCAAACATGAATGTGTATATACATATGTGTATGTGTATATATATATATATAGAGATTGTGCCCAAAAAAGAATGATAGAAAAGTAGCTTACCGCTATTTTGGAAGTGGAGTTGAGACAGTGGAGACATCAGGACCTCGTTTTTGACGAAGGGATTCGCCCCGCCGGAGATCAGTTCCTGGCCATGTCTCTGGGAGCTTTCCCTGATGTCAGTGAGTTCAAAGTTCAAAGAAAAAAATGTAGGGAAATTCCCAATTAATGGAGGTTTTAATCAGAATTTCATCTATAAATGGGCTATTCTCCAGCAAGCCATGTTTGACCAGAGATGCAGAATGTAGAAGTTGTTTCATCATCAAAACATGGTTTTAACCATCCAAATAACTATTGAAGAAAGATACGGAGAAAAGAAAACAAGTCTGAGATATTGACCTTACCATCACAGTCGGAGATCATGTTTGCTCCGTGGCGACGAACCATGTTTGAGCCTAACTCTTACGGCTATTGATCATTTCACCCTGCAATCCTCCACCGTTCGCGCCAAAATATGTCGATAATTATATCTATATCTATAAATATATATAATATATTTATATAGATATTTATATAGATATTTATATAGATATTTGCCCAGCTGGACTTTCATTCCCCCATTCTGATGGTCCCATATTTACATATTCCCCCTATGTCAATCCAAATGAAGCAAACTGGCAATATCCAAGAAATTCAATACTGATTGGATACAGCAGTATAAATTAACCTCTTTATTTTCAATATATTGCAGTTGTATCCCATTTTTTATTGTAAAATGTCTCGACATGGTCATCAGCCATGTTGTGGGGATTTCATGACTAAAACTGAAGTCATAGAAAGCAACAAACCAGTTCTATGGCTGTAAAGGACCATAAAATCTGACCCCACCTTAATCACCAGCTCAGACTTCTCTGCCAGGGCATAGACCAAGCCATCTGACCTCTCTATTGGGACGCGCGCTGTGCCAGAATTTGGGTATGTTGTGATGAAGCAGATACAAGTGTTGGTTACGTATTGTGGGGACTTTATGAGTTGGTTACCTCTGTGGGTCCAACTTGTTCTTCAAACGTTGACTTCACGGATGAAGAACTTCAAAACCAGATCTCAAGACACCGATGTGACCAAAAATAAACATGCAAGTCAGAAAAATACCATTCCTGATAGAAAGAGAGCAGCTTCCGAACCCCTTTTCAGAGAAGTTCCATGTTTGCTTGTCCATTGATTTTGGTGTCACGAAAATCCATTGGTCACTCATCAATTTCCGGGGTACCATAAAATCTGGCCCAATTTTCAGACCCATGGTGAAGTTCTCACCGTGGTGTCTGCCACGGCTGGGCTCATGGACGATGCGCCCAGTTCCAAGAGTCGAGTCATCTCGGCAGGTGACGAAAATTTGAGATGGGTTTGTGTCCCAACATGAATGATAAATATAATATAGAATATATAATATGTATATACATAATCTAATGTATATATATATACATATATATATATATATGTATATACATATGTATACAGTATATAATATATATATATACATATTATATATATACTGTATACATATGTATATATATATACTGTATACAGTATATATATACTGTATACATATATATATATACTGTATACATATGTATATATATATACTGTATACATATATATATATTGGGAAAATATGGGGAAATCAAGTTTCAAACCATGCAATTTGGAGTACCCTGCTTCAGACAAACATTCATCAAATGGTTTGGAAAATCTGTTATGACTGCTTTCAAGTGCCATAATATTCATAATCCATAAGGTCAGCGATGTGATTCCAAACCCATCAACAAATATAAACCAGTTGGAATCAAATAACCCAACGAATGGTGAATTCATAATCCCTATAAGAACCCACTTCCAACTCATTTTTTCTCAAGGGGGTGACCCAGTAACCAGTTGGCCAACCCTAGATTCGCCCATCATCACAGCCAAGTTACGGCATCTCGGTTGTCTTGGATGACAGCCTGCTATGGATGGGTGGTCTTAAGTTTTCATATTTAAGCCTGGTCCCTGGCCCTGACTGCAAGATGTTTGTATCTATACATATGATTATATATAACTATATAATATAGTAATATAGAAGTTGCATATCTATACTTGTCGCAAAACAGCATGTAGCAACAAAAAGAATGCAGGGAAGCAAGATAGAAGTGCCAGTTGATGTTGAATCTAATTGGTATAGTCTGTTCAACAAAGTCTTCGGCTGGATTCTTTCTTATGCACTCTAGAAAAGGTGGCAAAGGGTCCCTGGCAACTTCCAGATCCAACAACTGTACTATGATGCTACCTGGAACCCTTTGAACCCAACATCCTAAATCTTCACCTCGACAAACCTCCACAGATCACCTCAACCCAAAGCCCCTCTGGTCCTCTGCCATTGGCGATCGCAAACCGCCATGATCAAGATCGCTTCCTTGCGCCTCCAAGATATCAGCAAGCTGCGCCTTAAGTTCCCAACCCGAGTCTCCCAGCTGACATAGAGGTGCACAGCAGAGGGTCTTGGCCCTGAATCAGCGTCCAAATCACAGGATCAAATGATACCCCGTCATCCGTACCATCAAATCAAACAGTGTTTGTGCCTCGAACGCACCCACTCGGGCTCCGAACACTGCGTTTGGCAGCCTCCGTTTCCCCAATGCCCTGCAAGCAGCACAGGATCTCACGTGTTGATCCATTTTGGGGTGTAATGTGCCCAACTTTGAGCCGTACACATTCCACTTGAAGCATCGATGAATCGATCAATGGGTCAGGTCCTGCCTTCATCTCCAAGGAAACAGCCTAGGGATACGGATATAGGCTGCTCCCAACTTTTTGTTGGCAATCTTGGGAAAATGTCCTGCACTCCTTGCTAAGTTAGAGATTGGCTTGCAAGATGACAAAAGCAGTGGCAGTGCGATGGTTGCCTCAAAAGTTCCGAATGCTTGTCAAGGTGCGTATCTGAGGGCTGTCTTGCCGTGATCATCAACCTCGTCTTGTGGAGTACTCGAGCACATCCAGAACTTGATCTTTGAATCTTCGCTGTTCCAATGCATTAGCTTCCAACAAAATTGAAAATTGACAGTGTACATTCTCCTCGGAAATGCTTGCCAGGAGATAGCCCGAGCCCCAGCATGTCCTGGGCCCTGCAATCACCAAAACCAAAAACAACCTCTGCAGTGGTGACCCTCATAGCTATTGAAATTGTCATGTTAATAGGCAAAGCATCTATACATGGACTAGGTTCAGTAGCTATGTTAAGTTACCAGAGGTTATATCCATTATTGTTGGTTTATATCCCCGTTAAGATCATGATATCTCCACTGACTTGTTGGTTCATATTACCCCATTCTATCCCCATTAAATCCCAACCATCAGAAGTTTTCACTTCCAGTGATGATTTCGTTTCCTGAGTATCCCCGCAGCGTCAGGATCAGCCTCGTTCTCCAGCAGCACCTGGATAGCAAAGAATGGGGACCCAATCTTTGTAGCACCCAGTCAAAATATAAGCTTGGTTTGTATCCCCAACAGCCGCAACGTTTTATGTTTACAAATCTTTCTGAAGCGTGCTGCGAAGCCAAGCGCTGGAACCTTCTCCAGAACCCTGTTGAACCTGACCTGGCTGCACCAAAGCCTCCCGGAACCTTCTCCGCAACCTTCTCCGGAACCTTCTCCGGAACCTGTTGAACTTGACCGGCTCTGCACCAAAGCCTCCCCGACCTTCTCCGGAACCTTATCCAGAACCCTGTTGAACCTGACCTGGCTCTGCACCAAAGCCTCCCGGAACCTTCTCCGGAACCTTCTCCGGAACCCTGTTGAACCTGACCTGGCTCTGCACCAAAGCCTTCCAGACCTCCGGAACCTTCGGAACCTTCTCCAGAACCTCGTTGAACCTGACCCGGGGCCTGCACCAGTGCACACCGGAGCTGTTCTGGGCTGAAGACCCCATTAGCTTGCGCTGTTGGGGAAAAAAACTATGAATTCCTTTATACTTCGCAGTAATTTTAGAATGGACATCGATGTCAATGGATTTCGAACTCTGTTTTCTGATGTTCATCAGTGTGGAAGTATCGTCCCGATCTTCCTACCATCCTCAGCATGAACAAGTATGGCCCTAACACCATTTTCATCATAACATGTTGTTGGCTGTCAGTGTACTTTTCCATGCTGTTTACAGCACCCTTTCGACACAGACCCAACCCGCCATGACCTCTGCAATCTGGACGTTCTTGTGGAAACACGCAAACATCAGCCTGGCAGCGTCTGTGGCACTGCGATCACAGCAGCCAACCTCCAGGGCCAAACCATGCCAAACTCGAGCATGTTAAACAACTAAGTGGAGCATTTGAGCATTGGTGCATGGTTCAATGATATTCCATGCGAACTATCTATATGAATCTATATTAATTTAAATTAATCTATGTTAATCTATATGAATCTATATGAATCTATATATTGATAATACTTATATGGTAGTATCATATTTAATTGTATAAGCCCATCCCAAAGTCCTGGCCACGCCAAGCCACGGGGTGGAGCCCAAAGTGCTCCGCGCGTTGGGGTTGGCCTCGGCAGGTTCCTTCGATTGGAGGGAATCGTTTCCTGACATATCGGGTTTATATATGTTTATATGGGGTTATACATCGTATACATCTATAATTGTGGGGGTTATACATCTATGATTGTCATTAATTGTCTATAACATTCTATAACTATGTAGATGTAGATGTAGGTATACAAATTCGACATAGTCAGCATATAAGTGACCACAGAAACAAGCTGAAGACCCCAGAAATGAGATTCCTATGAAATGAGCCACCACAGAGTAACGAGATGAAACAACCTATACACCTCACTAGAATCAACCTGCAATCCACCATCAAGGTCAAGACATTGGCTTTGATCAGCTGCACCAAGATTTGAGCACCTCGAGGGGTGTGGATCACCATTCAATTCTTGACCACCAACATGTCTTCATTTTTTCTGGATGGTTCAACTTCAATCCCCAACCTGGTTTGAAGGTCAGTATTTCTGAGCCCTTGAGGTAGCTGGGCTATCCAACTGTTTGGCAAGCCTGGCTTGCTTGCAATGACCTGAGCGTCACTTATCGCGGACTAAGATTGGATGGTTTGCTACCATGCATAGAACAGTTTTCCAGGATACGATGTAAATTCCAGGTTTGCGACCGTTCTATTTGAAATTATTTGACCGTGTTGGCAGGATGATTGCGGAATGATTTGTTTGGTGGCTCTATCATCAAATCCAATCCGTGTAGGTTGGGGCGTCCTCAGCTCTTGACCCACTGCCCAATAACCCACTGCCCAATTACTATTGACCATTAGTACCTTTCTCAAAGTCTCAACAAGGTGCTAGGCCCTGCAACAGCCATTGCCAATTCCACGGGGCGTCTCGATGATCATGTACCGAATAGCACTCAGTTTGCGACATGCAGCAAAGTGAGGTATTCATCCCCACGCGCCACATGCAGTGGGGCATTCACTGGTGGAGTCGATCCAGTGCGGATGTACCTGGCTACTTCGGGCTATTTTCACGGCTTCAAAGCATGGCATCCACATAAACAGGTGGTGAGAAAAAGCCTCTATGTTCGCCAACCAAGCCAGCCAAGCCAAGCCAAGCCAACCCCCAACATTCAAATACATTGTAAATACATGAAGGTCTTCGTCAAGTGCTTGGGGGTAAGGTTTAGGAGGTTCAGCCACAAGAGCACTTGCGCAGAAGGCACAGATCTCCGCGCAACGCTGCCTACCACGATGCAACAGGTCATGAGGTCCACGTCAGCCAGCGAAATATCCAAACTCATTGTGTTCTGCTGCCATTTTGTGCATACCCAAGAACATCATGGAAAAATCACATTATATCCTTATTCCCTTGGTATATCCCATTGTCGCTAGCTTTTCGCAAACTCAGAACTTGATTTGTTCCAGCTGCCCAACCTCTTGAAGCCCATCCACGGTGTTATCACATCTTAGTGGTGGCCAGAGGGGGGGAGATGGAGATGTCTGGAAAGGTGGGAAAAAAAAACAGTGGGGGGTACGCCTGAATGGATGGTTTATAATGGGAAATCCTATTAAAGTGGATGATTTGGGGGTACCCCCATTTATCGAAACCACCATATGGTTATGGGTCAAAACCCTGGTAAACGGTAAAATCGCTGGTGAATGGATGCTTATTCCCCCCAAATATGGTATCGGTTTTGACCCATGCCCATATGACTTGGGGGGGTTCATCCCACATCTCTGCCAAACAAAAGCCATGGCTATGGCGAGCCGGACTTGCCGTCAAGCTTCATCTCGCCATGCGGATCCTCAAAGCCCCCAGGCGCAAACCAATGCGCTGGCCTCGATCGCCCCGGAGGATGGTATTTTCCGCGATACTGTGAGATTCACCCAGTACGAATAAAAACAAAAAGCAATAATGGCAATAATCACGATTATACTAACAATAAAGCTATTCAAAGTATTATTAATTATTGTTGTTGCTATTATTAGACGCAACGCCCACCATTTGCCCCACAGTTTACATGGGATAGGATGGGGTGGGGTGGGGATGTTAACGTTCCCTCGGCCATGTTCCCTCGACCATGCAGAAGATGTTGATGCTACGCTCAGATGGGGTGGGGTGGGGTGGGGATGTTAACGTTCCTTCGACCACGTTCCCTCGACCTTGCGCAAGATGTTGCTGCTACGCTCACATGGGGTGGGGTGGGGTGGGGATGTCAACGTTCCTTCGGCCACGTTCCCTCGACCTTGCACAAGATGTTGATGCTACGCTCACATGGGGTGGGGTGGGGTGGAGTGGGGGGATGTTAGCGTTCACCCGACTTTGCACAAGACTTTGATGCTGCATCAGTGGGGTGGGGTGGATGGGGTGATGACAACGTTCATTCGACTTTGCGCAAGACTTTGATGCTGTGCCCAAGATGATCTAATTATCATGGTTTACGGTGGGGTGGGGTGGGTGCATTTTGCAGCGATTTGCTAGGATTCTGTTAGAGCTGTTCGTTCTAACAAGATTGCTGGAACTGTGCATTTTGCAACGGTTTGTTAGGATTCTGTTTGAACTGTTAGTGCAACCAAGTGCTGGAACTGTGCATTTTGAACCAATTTTCCAGGATTCTGTTCGAAGAAGACGATGGTCATACCAATGATGTGGTTGTTGTTGTTGTTGATGATGATGATGATGGTGATGATGATGGTGATAATGATCCCGTCGAACTCTTCTAGAAGCGGGGCAAATGGTGGGAGTTGATCGTATTATTACTAATTACTAGCAAGATAATAATAATTATTATCATAGTCATTAGAATCATTAGGGAATCAACCCCCAAATAACAGAATAACAGGGATGCATCCAGGTTTTTGCCAAGCAAATATGGGGAAATTGAATGTGAATGTCGAATTCACCCAATGGTAAACAACTACAATATGTGTGTATATATATACATACATACATACGTGCATGTATATATATACATATATATATATATACATATGTACATATATATTTATATACGTATATGTATATATATATATATTATATTTATCTACGTATATATATGTATATATGTATATATACATATATATATATACCATTTGGGGGTGGTTTTTTGCCCATTTCGATCAAATCTGAAGATCTTGAAACCTTGGGGAATGTCAATGGCAACAACAATGGACATATATAAAACAAATGACAACCAGAATATGAGTCAACAAGTGCACAGAGGTGAATCAGAACGGCGAAAGCACGACGCAAGCAGTGCAACTGGCAACACAGCCAGAGGTTGGAACAACTGGCGACGCAGCTGGCTCGCTGTATTGAAATGATGAAAAACCTCACCATAAATCTGTGAGTTGCGGACTCAACCAAGAGGTCTTCAATCTCCGTCTCCGCCCCCCTGAGGGAGAGCAAGCTAAAGTAGTGACCAAAAGTACTGTGTTTAAATGTGTGGGAAAAATCCTTCAAATGGGCAAGTTCAAAGGTTTTGAATGATGGTCTAGATCACACTTGGGTTCCCCTTGTATGATAACTCTGTCTTGAAGGATGGTGCAGATGCCTTGGGTTCCCTAACATACCCTAACACAGCTCGTTTGGGAAAATAAAACGTGATGTTTCTGCAAAGAAAAATGCATCCCACATCGCACCCTTTTTTAACCACCCATCCCCCCATCCCCAGAGGAAATGGGTCTTCCAAGCCCCACAACTGGCAGGGTCCAACTGTTCGTTGGAGGGTGCCACCAAGGAGCTCGATGGAATCACTTTGGAGCGAGGCCCCTCCATCCTCAGCTCGGCAGCTTGAAACCCAGTGGAACGCCGTCTATTGAGGTTGCTTCTTCTGGATTGAAGCAACCATGGGTCAGAGTTGGGAACCCTTAATTGGCTTGTTGAAATGCCAAAACAAAGCTAAAAGTAACCAAATGTGTGTAGGTCCCTCCGTCCTAATTGTATCTAATCTAATTGTATCTCATTGCCCTATTGGTTTATATGATTTGATTCCGCCCACATCGGGACAACGACAGGCTTCCGGACGCTGAGGGCCTTAGCCATACTATGTACACGCGGCGCCAAGGACGCCTCAGTTGGGAACTAAAATGATGTCTAATGATCTAATGACTGGATGATTTGGGGGTACCCCATGACTTAGGAAGCTTCCATATGAGAAATCAGAAACATCATTCACTACAGCGGCTCAAACACACTACGTCCTACTTTTTTTTTTACAAAGTCAGTGCATTTGCTGTTTGCTGAGATTGCAGAGATGTCTGCTGCTGCAGACAAGGCAGCAAGCCTCTGAGCCCAACCCCAGGGCTCAGTTGCCGACCAGAAATGAAGCTCATGAAAAGCCCACCAAATGCATCTGGCAGATGTGCCTGTCTGGAGGACAGCCGAGGGTCGTTCCAGCATCAATTTAGAGCCATGATTCCCTATCCTTTCTGATCCCATAGACCGTGGATAGTTCCTACAGGAAAAGATGTCCGAGCAAACTCATCTTGATCATCTTGCACTGCTTTCGATAGGGAAAAATGCGCGAAACCAGCAGAGGGGTCCCAGCAATTATCAGACAAATTATCTCTCTGTGCGAAACCTGCCTCCATGTCAAGCAGTAATTGTTCTTTGACACAGAAGCCATCACCACTGCAAGGAGGCTACGATGCAGGTGCGAAGTGCACAAAACCATCATTTTGGACTGGCTGAGCCATTTCAAGATAAAAAGATCAAGCCCAAATGCTGATATGTAGCTGTTTGGTGCGACTGAAATGGCTAAAATCGGACCGCTTTGGATGTTCTGAAGTTACTGGTCTTGGGGCTGTTGCACGCTGTCGACGGAGTGGCAGCTGCTGTGTGCTGGCCATATTTCTATTTCTTTGCCCCAAATATGGTTCTGATCTGAGTGAATAAGAGCAACGGGACGTAAATCACACCCCAAGACAGCCAGTTTAGCCCTGCGCAGAATTCTCTGCAGTAATTTGGGAGTTCTTCTGAATCAGCCAGGGAGTTTGGAGGTGGATATCCTCCCAGCCACCATCATGTTAGCATCTTTTTTGCCGCATCTTTGGGGCTACTCGCAGAGGCATGAGAGCAGCACCAGTGGCTGCAAGCCAAACTTTGCCCAAGCAGCTATATACATCCACACTTCCTGCCATCCCCCTTCAGGGTGAGGCCTGGTTTCAAAACAAAAACAGAAACTGCACACCCTGTGAACACAGTGAGTTGAGCTCAGATCCAATCTGGTCACCAAACTGAAAAAAGGGCCGCCGAGGCCAGCCAAAAGGCATTCAAACTCCAACTGCTGGCCCTGCTTTTGCTTCCCGTATCACTGGAGGTGGTGACGGAGCCATCTTCATCCACAGTGGTGCCTGCGGTGTCAGTGCCTCCAGTGGCTCCAGTGGTGCTGCTTTGCTCCGTGTTCTGCCCGGGCACCTGGCCAGACCTCAACGCAGCCACTTGCTCGGCGCTGATGTCATCGCCAGCTTGCAAAACGGGGAAACTCAAGGAGCCCTGCAGGGTCAGAGCCATCCAACACATCTAGACATTCCAAGCAGTCACCCGCATTGTGGATTCAACCCATCAATTGGGAAGCACCGTTTGCATCTTTTTGCACCATCACCTCAAAAGGATGGTTTTCATATCACTCATAATATCAGTCAAAATTTGGGGTTGGGCATTTCTTGTGCATGCCTGACTAGGTCTGCCTCAAACAGAAACATGAACTCAGGGAATTGCACAGCAGGTTTGACACCACAAGGCCTCTGCAATAGTGCGACATTCATCTTGAGTAGCTCCGGTCCGTCCCCTGAGGTTGGCTTCCCAGGCATCATCGCCTTTGTGCCCCTGATGGGCCCATGCAAAATCGCAGACCACGATGGGGTTACCGTTGGTGTTGTCGCCAAAGCCGCAGCCCAGCATGGTATGGTTGTGCCATAGAAGGAGCACCATGTGGCCTTGGGTCACAAGACCATGACGAAATTGACAAATCATGAGTTTTGCTCTCAGCAGACATTTGCCTTTTGCTTACCTTACCCAATGTTAGGGTGAATCGGCTTTATCCACAATAGTGCACCAAAAACAGCAATGGCCACCAGTCAGTGCATTATCGCCCCCAAATACTGCACGTTGCCATCGAAACAAAATTGACGGGAAGAATACATGAACGACCCTTTGTTAAATGGGGTTGACTGCCACGATGAGGGTTCATGATTCAATATTGCGGTTGTCTCCTTTGCGGGGGTTGCCTATTGTTTTTTTCCTCTTGAGGTCATGTGTTTGCTCGCCACGACAATATGCTAGACAGTGGGTCATCCAATTTTGCTAGTACAGTGGTCAACTTTCAGCCACATGGATGATGTTACTATGATAAATTAAGGCTTAGCCAAGGCATCCAATGCCGCAAGGTACCTGAGTTGTAGCTGCCGCCTTGCACAGCATTGATGCTGAAGTTATGCACCCCGATCTCAGCATACCAGGACTTGGCTCCGCGCTCACAGCTGTCAGTGCCCCACGTCAGGACTTCAGTGTAGTGAGGGAAGAAGCTGCCCCCTGCAGCTTCAAGCGGCTTTCAGGGTGTAGCCAAAAATTTGGGATATGGGTATGGCAACTCACCCTGAGTGCGGTATTTACCCACCCAACTTGAGGATGAGAACCAACAGAGGGAGATGTTCACCAAAAGTGGGAAGATGAAGCAGGACCAGTGGGCAGGAGACAATCGACTCCAAAGTTAGTTCCTGGGCCCTCTGGCGCTTCGGCTTTGTTCCTATGTTCTGAAGTCCATGCTTGTGAGGCACTAGTTGATCTGTAGGGACTATGAAGAATTGACAGTTGAGCTGAGAACAACTGACTCTGGTATTCACTCCATTTCTGTAAGAATACGCTTATTGCAATCTCCGAACAGAAGACTCAACTCCACGATGTGTGATTTATCTTCATCTCCTTGAAAACATGATGCATTCCTCTGAAAGTTGCAGAAAAGCATCGACAAAACTTGGTGGTCGTTGGAGACACTGGCACTAGATTCTCAAAGAAGCTGTCTGACAAATACCAAACGGCCGCAAACTACTTGGATTCAGAGTGTTTGCTACTTCAAAAAACATAAATGGTTTCCAGGGCCTTAGATTTTACTCAGTAGTCGTTGCCTTTCGTGGGGAATCCCAAGTCGAAACCAAGTGCAACTGTGTGGAGCCGAGCTTCCCCAGTTCGAATGGATACTACCCTTGTCCTGCTTGCTGGCCCACTCCTGCGCGCTGGCTGCAATCCCTTCATGGTAGACCAAGGGTGGTGCGCCGTGGAGGCAGCGATAGTAGTTGATGCGCAGCATGCAGCATTCCGCGCTGGTGTGCCCGGCACACGACCTCGTGGCCCGTTGACTGGTACTGACCCAGGAACATCATGGGTTCCAATTAAGATTGGAGACATGTTGAGAAAAAATGGAAACCAAACATTTGACCTCTCGATTCAGAATGTTTGATTTTGAGTGCGCATGAATGATCAAATGAACGGAGCCCTGCAACTTTTGGTCCTTTCCCGACGAAGGCTCGGCATTTCCCCCAGAACCATGGCGCCTAGACATCAGTGACATCATGTGACATCAGTCAAGGTGCGGTGGCTCCAGAATCTCCCAGGGCTGTTGTAGAAAACTGGGTTCGTAGCCATACTTCTCCAGAAAGGTAGGTTGATCGAAAGTGATCATCTGATAACTCCCGTAACCTGAACGTATCCGTTTGACGGCGACTTTTCCACAGCCAAAATGGACACGTTTTGGCACATGTGGGGAGTCCCATTTTCTGATATCGAAATCATGGTCAAAATGAGAACATCCTTCAAAGCGTTTACAAACCATGAATGCTTCCGAATCACACTGACCAAGTTCATGGCAAGCAGTACCTCCCATGTCTGCAGAGCAATCACTGTTCCAACGCCGGGTGCACGCATGCGTGGTGTTGAAGCTCTCCATGGTGTAGAAGGACTGGCTATTTCTTTCCCAGACAGTATTGCAAACACCCCCATCTTCAATGGGACCAAAGCAGCTGTCTGGATTGCTGTGTCCATAGTCGCACGCAGCTGGGCATATATAGTTGGCATCACCAGTTCGGTCACACCTGGCATATGGGGCAAAAATCAAGATGGACAATCCAAACACCAAAATGTCTTGATTACATCAGTTGTTGAACCATGCAATTTACTTAACACCTAGCAATCTAGCCTCAAACATCCAAGTTCGGCCACATTTTGGACTCCTCACCTCACTTCTGATCCATCAACTGTCACCATCAGATTGGGGTCGCCAGAGCTCAACACCGAGCGCGGCCACTTGCACCGATAGACCTTGGCTGCTTTGGCCAAGCACCACGCCAGCAAAACGCGCAGCAACCGCATTGGTGGCCTCTACTAGCTCATCCAGCGGTGTGGAGCGGATTCATGTAAAACAGCTGCGGTATGGGACCCTTGTCGCAACGGACCACAAATCTAAGGTGGATGCTGCTTTTGATGCTTTTCTGGGTTCAAGAATGTTTGAACTTTGAAGCATACCCAAGCGAAGCAGCAAGTGGACTGTGATGACTCCCGTCAAAGGATCACTCTTTGTGCCATCGAACAGGGCAAGATGCGCTGTTTCTTTCACCAGTATATAAAATACTCCCTGTTGCAACTCCTATTGCATCCAGCCAATTCTCCAAAAGCATTAAGAAACTAAGGCAGCGTGTAGACTATGCCCTGCATCAAAGGATGACTGATGAAAATCACATCGTGCCACCCGCACACAAGAGATCATTTTAGCACCTGTGGCCAAAAATCCAAGTTCAAGTTCCAACATTGATCCAAACTATGAAGCTGCACCCCTACGATTGGGAAATCCGTGAGTTGTGCGAAATCGATTGGGACAGGATTTCCCCACCGTCGGCACCACTCAGAGGTGGTGCTGTGCAGCCCAAGTCCATGGAAAGACTTTTCTGTATCTGTGAAACATTGGGGCAGCACAATCATGGTGCGAGCAGAGGACCAATTTGATGTTTGATAAGTAAATTCATCTCTATCACAGGAAGATTTTGGGGGTGAAACATGTTACAATATGTTATATACAATGATCATCAATGATCTGATGTGAGTTGCCTCTTAAAGAGGTGGCAAATCTCGAAGCTCCTCCGGGTCAGAGTTGCTCGTCCCTTCAAGTCCGCGGCCCCATCTCTGAACCCAAAAATCAGGCGTCATATGCAGTCTGAAGGCTCCGCATTGTCTCCTGACGCAAGGACAGCATCCCGTGCCGGCCGCTGATCTTTCTGGGCTACAAGGGTAGCAGCGTGAATGGGTCACCCGATTTTTGAATCAGCATTTTCTGCTTGCTAATCCATTTTGATGAATTGAAAATGTTGGTTGGATCGATGTACAATTCAAACGAAGGCTAATAGGCTGGTCATAGTCTGTGAAAGTGGGTATGATCCTTGTCACCACAGTTGTATACAAGACTTGTTTGCTCAAGAGCAAGCGTGATGGCAGGTCAAAATTAAAAAGTTCACTGGTGTTACACCTATGTGTATACATCTAGGGGTCCCGGAAAAAAAAAACATCAAAACAGTAAGGGTTCATCATTTTTTTGGGTGAGGCCCATCTGTATCTATATCTGAATATCTCTAGATCCATATCTATATATGTATCCATATCTGCAGTCTATATCTATATTTAGTCTATATCTATCACGATTTGTATATCATCATATAGCCATCCATCCCCATGCAATTCGCTTCAAACCCCCATGCAGCTCTCCATGAGGTCCCTGAGGTCCGAACGTCCGAGGGAGGTCCCCTGGGACAGGGAATGCAAGGTTCGCACCAGGCACCTTGAGGCGGAAGTTTCTGCCAAAAATCCGGAGGAAAATGCTGATGGCAGTGGGAACACAAGGGCAAGAATATACATATAGTATATATACATGCACATGCACATGCACATGCACATGCACATGCACATGCACATATACATATACATATACATATACATATACATATACATATACATATACATCATGAATATGCATATATATAATATAATACATAATATATATATATATAACATGTATAATATATATGTAAATATATATATATATGTAAATATATATATATATATGTAAATATATATATATATATGTAAATATATATATATGTAAATATATGTATGTGTATATATATATATACACGTTGTAATTGGCAACGCTCCCACTGCAGAAACAGATGACAGATGTCCCAAGCTTCTGAAGAAATAAGATGTCCTCACCTAAAGATCTCCACACACACAGCTTTGGTAAATCCGCTCTTCTGTTTTGCCTGCAAAAGGTCGGTTTCTCTTCCAACAGGGCTACACCAAGCTTGAAATGTCAAAAGGACGGCCACGTCCAGAGAAAATCCAGTTGGGTGACCCTGTCACCAGAAAGCGCACCACGGCTCCGAGGCAAATGGTTATCCCACCCAGCCCGCTTCCGGCTCCCTGAGCCACAAATGCCTTGACGGAGGCATGCCTGACAGATTGGTTGGAGGAAACGGTTGGGTGTTGAAGTGAAGCAGCATGATTGATAATCACACTCGTCTAAAACAAACTTTTAAGACCTATCACATCATGCTGCACAAAGGATTGATCCCAAGTGTTATAGTCACTTCGTAGCCATTTGATCGGATGCATTTGATTCATGTGTCTTCAGCCAACGGAGTCGGTCTTTCGATTTGGCTCTGGCTTTGAGGGTGGCTTCTTCGTCGTATATTCTGTATGTTCCCAAACTCAAAGTTTCTCTAAGGAAGTGTGATTCCATAGCTTTAGTCAGGGCGTCTGCCAACTGTGCACCACTTGGTACCCACCTCAAATGAGTGCCTTCACGAAGCGATTCCCGAATGGCTCGGGCCATGAGCTGTACACGAAATTCGGAGCATTGAGGAGGCGCTGTCTTTGTCACTAAGTCATAGAGACTTTTGCAGTCGGTGATTGCCATGTCAGTGTCAGGATGTCGAGTGGGAATGGTGATAGCGGCATGGATCTTTTTCAGTGTCTCCTCAGGTTGTCTCCATTCCGTCTTAGGATCATGAATCCAACTCCAAAAGAGTCGTAACCAGGACAACTGGTCAAGTGTCGACGACAGGGCCATCGTCTCTGCTGCCAAGGTGCTAGTTACTACCTTTTGGATCTTTCGGCATCCCCAAGTCAAAGGGCTTATTGGGCATTGGAAATTCTTACTGATATCTTGGTGGGTCCCCACGATGATGGTTCCGGCATGTGAATCAGGTTTAGTTGATGATGCGAATGAGGCATCGGAAAATGCAAGGAATCTGAAGTCTTGATGAGGAATGGGTTTGACCGTTAAAGTGACATCATGGTATCGTTTGGCTTCATGGAGGACTCGGTTACCTTCCATAAGTGTCTCAACTGTGGCTTTGTTGATTGAAGATTGCAACATGGATAGTTTACTGGATAAATCGGGTCTGGTGTTAATTGCAGCATATTGTAGGCTTCCTACCAATGCTCGAAGGGCAAGTCGCTCTGTCTCGTTCACTGGTGATTCAGGTTGGGTCTTGCGGTTGGCTTCCATTGGGATTGCTTTGATCTTTCGAACATAACTTGATTGGCTCATTGAAATGCTGTAGTCTCCATGTTGTGTCATCTCAATACCGGTGAAGGTAAAAGAAGAAACCTTATGGGAGCCGAAAGGGAACTTCTTTTCGAGTTGTTTAATCTTGGCAACAAAAACATCGCTACCACCTCCCAGACCATCGTCAACATGGATTCCGAGAACTCCTTCCAGTTTGGATTCTTGAGTTCTTTGGTCACAGGTTCTTAAAATCATTAAACAAGGATCAAAAGGTGATTGTTCGAAACCAAGGTTTACCAACTCGGATACCAGTGCGCAGTACCACAAATAAGGTGCGTCTATCAACCCATAAGCACTTTTGTTGAGCTTGCAAACTTCATTGGATCTCAGGTTCAAGGCTCTTCGGAGTTCAGGTACTGGATCAATGGCTGTTATCCTGTCAGCTTGAGGTTGTCCTTGCAGGAAAGCTGCTTTGATATCAAAACTTCGAAGTTGCCAGGCATGAGATGCTATTACTTGAAGGGCCAGCATCCGAGAAGTCTTATTCAAAGTTGGACTATCACGAGGTAATTCTTCGATTCGAGGGTCAAGATAACCTAACACGACGAGGCGGGCTTTAGCCTTATGTGTTTTCTGATTCTTTTGGTGAAGTTCTTCTTGACCTACATTATCTAAGGGTTTCCAGGTGAGGATCCATCTGCATCTCAGTATCTGTTCTTCAGGGATCTGTTGTCTCAAGACGGTGCTGATGGTACCGGTTTTGATCCAGTTCTGAATTTCTGACTCCTTTGCGGCTTGGAATTCAGCCCTCTCGGTGGCTGATAGTTCAGTCAGCTTGACTTCGGATCGTTGTTTCTTAGCCGTGGTCGCCAGCATCGCCCATGTCTCTTCGTCAGTGGGTAGATATTGATCTAAAGGCAAACCTAGATCCATGTCAAACTCACACTTCCATGCTAAGGAGTTCATGTCTTCACTGGTAAAGGCATTCTCTGGCTCATGACATGTTAACATGATAGGTACATACGAAAGGTCTGATTGCGTTGGATCTTCTTGTTCCAAGGCACTGTTGTCGGATGCAATTTCAGGGTTGCCATCGTCTTGATTGTCAGGTTCTTGATCCGGTTGGGACGTTGAGTCATTCTGGCTTTCACCTTCTTGACTGTGGTTAGGAAATTGATTGGAATTCTCATTGTCATTTCGTGAATGTCCATCATTTTCTGGGATATTACTGTTATGGCTGTTGGAAATGGAGTTATCGGCGTCAGGGTTATGAACTGGTGGTGACATGTCAAGTTCATCAACTGGATTTTCAAGGGATTGCATTCTCTGAATCTGCATCATTAGTGGAGTTACATCCTCTGGAAGATCTGGACCCTCGGGTGAACCCTCTTGAGGAAATGCCTTACGTGTATTTTCAGGAGCACTTCTGTAGATTTTACCCCCGGATGTACACCAAACCACGTGTTGACCATCTTGAATGATTACTCTATGGGGACCTTGCCATCGCAGTTGTTTGAGTGGATTGGCTCTCCATATCATTACCCATTCCCCTTTCCCAAACTGTCCCCTGCTGGGACATGCTTTCCTGAGAGCTGCTCTTCTAAGCACATCGCTGTTGTCAGCGGTGTGATAGGCTCTGCGGGCTGACTCACGGATGTTCAGCAATTGTCGGAACTCATGGCTGGAAAGGGGTTCACCTTCCTCCATAAGGCTTTCATGTGCAGGCAATGATTCATCACTCAAAACTGATCCAGGTAAGCGGGTGTGCTTACCGAATACTATGATTTCAGGGGCATATCCATGTCGAATGCTCAATGAATTCTTGGCATGGGTGGCTTGGTTCAAAGCTACTTGCAAGGCATGATAGTCTTGGACCAGATGTTCCATATCTATCTTATCCAACATAGTTTGTAGAAAGCTGCCGTGGCGTTCTATCTTTCCACTCTGCCAGTGAGCCTCAGGAGTGGTGGTGGTGCTTTTGATCCCAAACCGTTGCACAAATTCATCTACCTGGGCGCTGTTGAGCTCCGTGCCTGAGTCAACTACCATTTCATTCGGAGGTCCTGCCCAGCTAAGCCAGTGTTGGTTCATCATCTGGATGAAGCTTTCAGTGGTCTTTGCGGGGGTGGCAACTGCAACATGATAGTTGGTACCTGCATCAAGTATATGATATAGATGGTAGGTTTGGCCGGTCTTGTTGGTCCAAGTGACTCCATCAACATATATTTTATGATTAAAGTCCAACATAGTTTTCAAGGTAGCTGGTCTGGCATGCTTTGGAGGTGCATTCGCGGCGCACACTTGGCACTGAATTTCCTGAGCTGCCTGAACTACTTCAGGACGATAACCACTGGTTTGGAGTGCTTTGGCCAGTCTGTCATTTGAGGGATGACCAAGGTTCTTATGCATCCGAATTAAACTTTGTTGTTCCCACTTTGGAAGCTGTTGAAAACGGTACGATTGTTGTTTCAATATCGGATCATTCTTCTCAGTCGAGGGCACTTCAAAGGCAGTGGTCGGTTCTCGTGCAGCTGGTGTCGGCGTTGTTGAAGGCATCTCGGTATCCAATTCGGCAGTGTCTTCGTCTGCCTGTTTTGGATCTTGCACGAATTTTGGAGGATCATTGGTTGAGGCTACGCTATCAGGCACGCTGCATGAAGGGCCAGGTGCGTTGGCTTCAGCCTCGGCAGGCTGCTGACTTTCTGATTCCTCGAGTTCACGAGCAAACACAGTTATGTTCAACCGGCTGGCATGTGCTGGTCGGTTCAGTTGTCGCTGTGAAAGGTGAATCCACTTTTCCCAATTCTTCTCATATTGAATACTACCATCCCGCCTAAGCAGTAGAGCCTTACGTAGTGGTGCTTCCTGAGGGTGCATATTGGATGGTGGAGCTAGTGTCCTTTCGGAGCCCTTGCATCCTACGATCTTGACAACCCTTTTGTCAGGAAAGATCTGCTGCATTTCTTGGATGACTTCGGCATTGGTGATTTCCCGTTTGCCTACCCTTGGAAAATTGGCACTGATCATTTGAATGACCTGTTGACACATCTCTAGAGAAGGTTGTATTCCTTGGTTTGGGTCAGCTTTGTGCCGTTTGGCACCTGGGCCCACATGGGCTATTGGCTGTACCAGCTCGGAACGGGCAAACTGGGCAGGGCGTCGCACTTTGTTGGCTGCAGCAACGCAGACGGTATCCTGCTGTGATAGGCACAGCATACCTGGACACCAGTTGTATGGCCAGTGTCGACCACCTTTCATCAATACCTGGACTACCGATCTGGCAAATTTTCGGGTGTATGCTTCTGAATACTGAGTTCGCAAAATGGCAGGTTGATTGGCGCTTGGCTTGCAAGTTCCTTCAAGTTGTTGGTGTGGATGTTGGTGATGGCATGTCATTCCATGGAAGTGTTGGAATAATGGAGGATACGTTGTCAAAACAGTCATTCCTTTCTTCATGTGTTGGTGATTCTCTGGGTCTCGTAAGTCTCCAGCCCGGCACATATCAAATTGACATGCTTGTGTGTGTTGATGAACCTCGCTCATGTTGGGATTCCGAAACATCAGTGACCTTTGGGGTTGCTCCCAATGTAGGTGGTATCCATGACTCATCTGATGACGATATAGTGTTATCCCAAGGGCAATCTGGTACATGAGTTCTTGTCGTTTCTGAGCATACATTTCATGATGTTGTAATGATCTGGAGGCATTCAATTGAGACCATGAGGACCATGGACCACATACGGGACTGTACCAAATGTGTTGCGGCCTATGCCTGCAAACCTTTTGGAACAACAGTGATCGGCCTTCACCGGTGGACAGGTCACCATCTTGCCGGCTGAATCGGAACGCACTCTTGCCAAGCTGCTGCATCTGCTGAGTCAGTTGTGAGTTCTCTCCACACATGACTTCTCCTAACAACCAAGGTGTACCTAGTGCTGGAGTTTGTCTCTTGACCTGTTGGAGTTCTTTGTCGAACTGTTGAACCATCTCAAACAACTGACGTGATTCAGCATGCATAGTGGTCAGGATTTCTTCGTCCCAATCACTGGTTACTGATCCTCCGGGCCCCGGCTCAGTTGGCTCATCATTGCCTGGTCCTCGATGTGTCGAATCACCCTGGACAGAGCGTTTTCCATGTTCAGCATCCTCTGTTGAATGGCCTCCATGTCCTCGGTCGTGTAGATGTTCTGGTCGGCAATAGTCTGTGAGGCATACATCTCGGGTGCGATATCCCAATCGGCTTCTCCATCCGGCAAAGAGGTGTTGATGGGAGTGCCGATGTGGCGGGCCATGGCTTTGGCCTTGGCATGGCTTCTGAGCACACCCTGTGGGTTGGACCTTGGTGGAATTGTCTCCCGAGACTCTTCCAAGGCCTCGACCTTCAACTCCACATAGCGGAGATACCGTCGATGACTCTCCTCGGGGCTCTTGCCGTATCGGCTCACCATGAATTGCACACACTCCTGGTCTTCCCAGGTGTCCTTGAAGTGGCATCCCATGTACTTCTGGCCGAACGTCACGATCTCCTGAGACAGATCCTCGAGAGTCAAGTGACTGAGACTTGGCATTTCGATGTTCACTGGAGGCCCTTGCACTCGACGCAGACGCTGGCTGAGCGACATGGTGCACGGTTTGCTTCGGATGCTTTTCAGTGCGCAGATCAATGGAGGGGCTTTGAGCCTGTCTGCACATTGCATGCTCTGATTGTCGATCTTCGACATCATTCAATTGCTGGTGACTCTTGAGAAATGTTTCTTTTCCATCAGGTTCTTCAGAATTTGCATCTACATGTTTGACACAGCCCTTGGACATTGACATGGCATGACTTTGTGATTGGACAGCATCGGATACCTTACCGGTTACCTCGGCTGCAGAACCCCACGATACCTTCTTTCTGGCTTGACCATCGGACACAAAAGTCTCGGCAGTGGTCATTTGCTGGCACTTCAAACTCGGAGAAAGGTTGTCCTGTGCTGCTTGCACCAACTGATTAACATCAATAAGAAACAACCCTTTGTTGGTAAGTTGAAGTGAAACCGGTTTCTTGAACATTTTACTGGACAACGTGCGATTGGCGCAGTCAATCTTTGCTTCCATGACCCTCATCAGAGTATTGCTCAGTAAAAATGGGGTTCCCCCGGGCACAATGGCTACCTTAAGTTTCAGCTTACCTATAGGTATGACCAATGCCTGACGACTGGACAATGTGGCTTCATTCCCAAACCTGAACGTTACGTGACATGGACAGCGTGTCAACTGCTTCCGGATGCTTGCATCGAGGTTTCGAATTGTCCGGCAGGCATTCGCTACCTATCACTGTTTTTGAAGCTCCCAGATCCAGGATGCCAAACGACGTGTGAGTGGCAAAACACACCTGACTTTCATGACCTAGGCACTGTTCGGATGCTTTCTTGGGATCTTCCACAGGTCTTGTGCGCAGGCTTGAAACTCCGGCAGGCTCTCGTGCGCTCTCAGGTGGCAGAATCCTTTTGGATTCTCATGCTTCCTAAGCAGGCTGTGTGGCAATGGTGGTAGCTCATTCTTCTTGGCTAACCAGACTTTCAACCGTTCATGAGCAGTGGGATGATCATATTGCTTAACCTTATTACTCCCAAGTGATTCCCCATGAATCAACCCCATGTAACAAGGACTGCACACCCCTTGACTCACGACATTCGACAAAAAACTAGACAAAGGCTCATTCGGATCATCTGAAGGAAATGACATCTCAGACAGCTGCACAAACTCCATGGGCAGGATATCATCGGCTGCATCTCCGACCACAGCGGTAGTGGTGGGCAAGGAACTGGCGGCTGCATTGGTTGAGGACTGAGCAGGTGTTCCAGATTGGCGGAACGGACATTCAGCTTTCCAGTGACCACGTCTATTGCAAATCCGGCAGGTGGAATTCAGGATACGATCTTGCAAACTGCGGCGAGGCTTGTTTGGCCAAGACCCTTTGTTTTTACCACCTCCTTTGTTTCCAAAAGACTTCCCCTTGGCAGATCCACTGGACTCACGTGACACTGGCCAGAATCCACGAAACTTGGACTTGTCAGCCAAACGTCGACGGGCATCTTGGTAGGAGGTGTATGCAGCGGCCAATGCGCTGTCTTCCTGAACTATTTCTGACACAGCATTTTCAAAGTCCGTTATCAGAGTCGCATCAGGATCACCTTCACTCAACAGGCAATCAATCTAGCACCTCATCTTCGCCCATCTCATCATTGGCGGTCATGTTGACCTCGTCCTCTTCATCTTCTGCCACCAAAGTTGTAGATCCATACACCTTGGTCTTGGCGGCCCTCTTGTTGCCAGTCATGTCATTGAAGAAGGTCGCTCCCAGAATTCGGATTGCCTCAGTTACCTTTGACACGGTCAATTGACCTTCTAAAGACTGGTCCGACTCAAGGATTACTTTCTTCTTCTCTTCTGGACTCAAGGTGGAGCCGCGCAACAGTATGTATGCTTGCAGATCTTTCAACTCCAGTTTGCGAGTGAGAAGCTTGCTCCAAGTCACATCTGCTCGAGCAATGTACGAATCATTTGATTCATCAGCATGTTGTGAGGTATGAAACAAGGCTGTTTCAGCATCTTCGTACTGCTTTTCCAGTCCGATCTTTCCCCAGTGACCTCCTAACAGAGTGATGATTCGTTGGACCGCCTTCTCATCATTCTCCATCAGTTCTGCTTGGTGAATTTGCAGTTTGTCAAAAGCACTCCCCTGGCAGTTAAGGATTAACCTCATCACCAGTTCAGTTACTCTATTCTTTGGCCATGCTGCTAACACCAGCTGAACACGTTTCTGGTATGTCTGCAAGTCATCCTTTGACGGATCAAAACTCGGTACCAGTGAAGCCAATTGCGAGTTCACACCCGTACTGCTCTGACTGTCCCCATCTGACGTGGATGTCATCATCCTCCAAATCGAATCCCCTGGAACTTCGGCGTTGGAGCTGGAGCCGGAGCTCCGCTACCAATGTAATTGGCAACGCTCCCACTGCAGAAACAGATGACAGATGTCCCAAGCTTCTGAAGAAATAAGATGTCCTCACCTAAAGATCTCCACACACACAGCTTTGGTAAATCCGCTCTTCTGTTTTGCCTGCAAAAGGTCGGTTTCTCTTCCAACAGGGCTACACCAAGCTTGAAATGTCAAAAGGACGGCCACGTCCAGAGAAAATCCAGTTGGGTGACCCTGTCACCAGAAAGCGCACCACGGCTCCGAGGCAAATGGTTATCCCACCCAGCCCGCTTCCGGCTCCCTGAGCCACAAATGCCTTGACGGAGGCATGCCTGACAGATTGGTTGGAGGAAACGGTTGGGTGTTGAAGTGAAGCAGCATGATTGATAATCACAATACGTATATATATATATGTATATATATATATGTACATATACGTGTATATATATATATAATAAATACGGCTTACACTCCTAGCCACGTAACCTTGAATACATGGACAGTACTGAACTGTACGTACTGAAAAATATAGAAAATAGAAAATAGATGAAAATATAGGACACAAGCTTCTGGACAAAAAATGACTTCGCGTGCTGCTTTGGGATCCTGTCGTATTATTTGCACAAACAGTCATAAATCATAAAAGTCCAACAAATCTTATATTGAACCATTGGGCTGAGATGACCAAATGGAAGCTCATCCGCTTTGAATTTGAAGCACTTCCGCAGGTCAAAGCTTCGCTGCCAGATCTGAGACTCGAAACTATTGCCAATGCGATGCGTCCCACCCAGGGCCTGGCAAAACTGTGAGGTGCCAGCTGCCTGCTGAATGGCTGCATTCACCAGCCTCTGGCACCCACTTGGGATCCATGAACTCGCTGAGAACCTTCAGCGTTTTCATAGCTGGTGGGAAGCAAGGCTCCATTCGTCTGCGGGTTGGAGAACCGAAACATGGACAAGTGGACAACCCAAGACCCACAAAAAAACAGCTGAAACTGATCCAATCTCTCAACCAAGGTGCTTTCATGGTATGTTTTCCATCCGCGATCTGAATCTTGGCTCGAGTCCCTTCGTCCTGCCAAGGGTAACCAAGGGAACCAAGGTGTTGGTAGACGACTGCAACGCTTCATCGCGGCTTAAAGGAGGCCGGGAGCACGAAAAAATTGGAGGCGATGTTCCAGAGTGTGTAGGCCAACTTCGGGACCCGAATCGCAATCTGAGGTCATGGGGCAGGGACAACAAATAAATTTCGGCCGGCGTTTCAGTGTATCAAGCAATCATAGTGATACGAATGAGCACTGTAGAAAAGAACATTAGTATAAAAGACGAAGGCAATCGCAGTTGATGGTGGAAAATAATCCTATCATGACGATTAGGAGAAAAATGACGGTGAGAAGGAGGGAGGAAGAGGGGGAAGAGGAGGAAAAAAAGAAAATGAAGAAAGAAAAGGACAAAGGAGAGGATAATTTTGATTGATTGATTGACGTGTATTCATTTGACTTGACTTAACTTGACTTGACTGATTTATTGTTTATGATGATGACGACGAAAACGATGACGGGGATGATGAGGGTGAATGGTGACGATCATGGTGATGACGTTGATAACTATAACCATGATGACCATCTTGACCATGGTAACCAGATATATAACCAGCATGATCACTCGACTCTCGCATGAACTCAGAGGTCCATAATGACACAGCCCCGGACTCTGGTGGTGGGGTCAGTGCATTTGAAACTATGGTGAACCAGCATGATCACGATGATGCCTCCACCCTGAGGACAAGGTGGAGCTAGTTACCCTTGAGGAAGGTTCTTCGAAAGATTTGTCCATATTGTGCGAGATGGAGAAATATCTTCTCCAGGCCCTGAAGGCGAGACTTGCCCAGCCAGGGGTGTAAATGTTAAATTATAACATCATTGGCGGTTCCTGCCCCGTCATCAATCTTGCTAAAGCAAGAGCGGCTTCATCTCAGAAGCTAGCTTTCGTGTTAATCCGAGCACGAAATGGATGGGATATCCTAGTTTCATTCCACTCACTTTTTGATGGTGTTGAATATTGCTCCATACCGTACCTACCGTTTAGCACCTGCAATGGCGGCCAAAGCTGAATGCTTCAAGTTCGACAAATCAAGCAACATCACTGCATCAAGCCTCTGACACTTCGAAGAATCCGGGATAATCGTCCAGCAAGTAGGTTATTGCACCGTTGTTACCATGGGCGTATATACTCTAAAATCGTTGATTTGAAGGGTATTTGTCATCAGCCATGCTCGAGATCAAGGCCTCTGGAGACTCAGGCATGCGGTGCTGAGGTAAGGACAATGCGCTTCACTAACTCTGGAAAATTGTCTTCCAATGTCCTGACGCAAACTTTGTACCTTGGATGTCTTGGAACTTTCAGCTGCCAAAGATAGGGCCACAAGATGCCACAAGTCACAAAGATCACAAAGAATGCTGTGTCACTATGTCTTCCAAGTTGCTTCATGATACCCTTGAGGTTGTTGAAGCTTCGCCAACCTCACAGAAATCATAAGAAATCAGCCACAAAATCTGATGATCCAACTGATGGCCATTGCTCACCCTGGTAAACCATGGATTCAACTGCAGCTCAGCCGCTCATTTCACCCAGGTCCGCCACCACAGTGAAGTGCATAATCTCAGTGCGGGGAGATGTGAGTCCACCAGGTGTTGGTGTGACAAAAGAGGGCAGAAACATCAGTTGAGGCCAAAAAAGTGAAAACCAATTCAAATCAGCAATCAGATACTGTAACTGTAACCAATCAAACCTATTTAATAAAAAAAAACGTTGACACACGGGGCATTCGACACACCACCGAGGCCGCGACAGGCCTGTTGTTGAGCCTGGAAGCTTCTTCCATGGCCTGACAGGTGATGAGCATCCCCATAGCCTCATCGGTGCCCACAGGAACCCAACCTGCATGAGACGAGTGATGGTGTAGACCTCATGTTGGATCAGGAATTCCGTTGGTGCCTGGCAAAGTGACGATGCATGTCAAGATGACAGCATGTCCATGAGTGATTGGTATTTGGATTCGATAGGGAAGCTGTTTGGACATTGTACTCCCAAAACTTCCACATGTCCTTATGTGGCCTTGATTTGGGGTAAAACTACTAGGTTTCCGTTTTAAGAATTCACAGTTTTGGACGTCTAAGGAACTCCAAGTTGCCTTCTCCAGGAACTCCAAGTTGCCCAGGCCCATCCTGGCTTCCCACTCCAATGCTGGATCCATATCATGGAGTTTAGAGTTTCGAAAATGTTGGACCACGTCTTTTCTAAGCAGGACATTCACCCAATCCCCATGCTGACTCTGGCGTCGCCTGTTCCAGTAGATAGGATCACCATCATAATCCTCGAAGCATGGGCAAAATCTGTGGTAAACTGCTGGATCTTGAGATACCAAAAAGAAAAGTCAGCAGTATGAGACTGCCCTGGTGTTTCATGCGAATCCCACTTAGGAAGTGGCCCCTCCGGTTTCTCATGTCATCTCATGTCATCTCATGTCCATTTGTGCTGGACTGATAGTCTGGAAAGTCAAGAATAAATCTCGAATTAGATCTCAGCCACTTCTGGCGGAGTCCCAAATAACCATCATCCATGGTTGGTGTTTTCCAGGTTGCCACAAAATAGCAATTGTCGAAATGTTTGCAAACAAGTTTCCAAGTTCATGAAAACTCCCAGAGCTTAGATGTTTCATGCCAGCACATGCCCAACACATCAGGTGCTGCCTTCCCCAACAATGCTGTTGGAGGCCAGCAACTGTCGACTTTCCGGTGCAGCCTAAGACGGTAAACTTCAACTTGGGTCAAACATTGCTGCCAAAATGATCCTTCGATTCTTGGGGCCATAGGGTAATCATATTTGACCCACACCCACAGCACCCAACAAAATGAAGACTTTCAGAAGATTGACGCACATGGCTGCTCCCAACTGCTGCAACCCTGTAGAATTTCAGGCAGAGTAGTGTTGTCTCCACCTAAGGCCAAGACCAATCGTCCTTGTTATTCAGCCGGAAACCCAGTTCGTAACCAGTTCCTTCGCGCCACCTGGAAAGCAAGAAACTCACAACACACCAAATGCTTGTGGCCAAAGATTCAGAACCCAGAAACCCAAGCTGTTTTGTTCCTTCCAATACATAAGGGGCTGAGTATTTCTTTGGACCTCATAGCACTTTCGTACATCTTGGCGGCTGCATCAACACCTTGCCGGAGCGAAATGGGGCTGAATTTGATTACTGGGAGTCACCAAGGTCTTCCAGAACTGGCTGTAGATCAAACTCGTTGATCAGAAACAACTGCATGGAGTATTATCTGCAAAAAAAACATCTTTCTCGGGTGCTATAACAGGTCTGAGCTTCAAGCTCCCTTGTCGTGCACGAAGAAAACGAAGCATGGTGATGGGATCCTGGACTTTCAATAGGAAACAGCAAAAGCGGGCTGGTAAGCCGCGTGAGTTTGGTGGATCAAGTATTCATCTTTGATTTCCAGGATGCGAATGCGAATGTTTTTAAATGTCAGGGACCACTAAAAACTAACACTGCCAGTGCAAAGTGGGGACCTGAAAAAAGTTCAACACCAATTCAGCTGTGCCCAGGTCAGCAACCCGAATCCTTTGCCCCTCTCACATGTCGTACTCGCTCGCGCACTTCCCCGCACTTCATCCTGCCAGGCGGTGGGGAAACCGCCAAGGGATGAAGTATAAAAATGGAAATGCGTGTGTGTCAAAAATATATACATGTATATTATATTATATTATATTACATTACATTATATTACATTACATTATATTATATTATATTATGTTGTGTTATATTATATTAATATTATTATTATATTATATTAATATTATTATTATATTATATTATATTATGTTATGTTATATTATATTAATATTATTATATTATTATTATATTATTATTATATTATTATTATTATTGTTATTATTATTATTGTTATATTAAATTAATATTATTATTATATTATTATTATTGTTATTATTATATTATATTATATTATATTACATTATATTGTATTATATTATATTACATTATATTATAATATATTATAATGATATTATATTATATTATATTATAATATATATATATATATATTATATATTTATTTGGTCTGTTTGTCCTCGGCTGACCTCTGCAAGAAGAATTCAGACCTTGTACCTTCAAGCCTTGGATCAACAGAAGCAGCACGGCAGCTTCCTTTTTGTCGCCGGGGATCATGCTTGGTGTCAGGCCGCGCACTGGCTTAGGGTAGGCCAAAAGAATTGCCTTACCTCACAAAACGCCAGTAGCGTCGGCTGAAGTTCAGCGAAATTGTAAGTTCAGAAGAGGCATTCGGCCGTTCTGGTCGATGTGTTGTCGCAGGCGTCGGCATGCCTCCACGAGCTTCAATTGCAAGAGGAAGCGAAGTTGGAGTCTGACTTGGCCGACCTGCTGATGCATTGCCTGAAGTTGCATAGTCGGTTGTGGCAATGCTTGGTCTTCCACGTAGTCGCTGACTTCGGTGATGAGCTCTTCTAACATGTCCAGCTTGTTGATGTGACTTTGGACGACAAAGACGGCATCGAAGATGGAGATTAGGTCAATGTCTGGCTGAACGTCCATCACGTCGAAACAGAGCACTTGCTCCGGGTGGGAGTGGTATCGGGATGAAAGAATTAATGAAATTGTTTTAATCAGAGAATGTAAACTCTAAACAATTTCAAAGTAAATAATGTTCATGTAAGTCACGTGTTCATTGCATGTATGTACGTGAAAGTGCATGAACATGTGACCTAACAGAGCACTCGCTCTGTGTTGCTTCACTTGAAGCTGAAAATGAACGGAGGAAAATGGGTTTCAGCGGTCAGCACGTTCATTAAGATTCACTCATCGCACAAACATTTCAAATAAAGCTTTATCATGTTCCATGAGAAAACTCTTATTTGGTCTGTTTGTCCTCGGCTGACCTCTGCAAGAAGAATTCAGACCTTGTACCTTCAAGCCTTGGATCAACAGAAGCAGCACGGCAGCTTCCTTTTTGTCGCCGGGGATCATGCTTGGTGTCAGGCCGCGCACTTACCCCTGAGGAGGGCCGCACGGTTCCAAAGCTCTTTGTAATCAACCTCTTGGCTTTCCAACCCCATCCACTTCCTGACCTTCTCCCTGGAAAGATGGTCGGAGGGGTTTGATTGACTAGGCACTCGCTCCAGCCAAATCTGACAGAGACACTCTTCTTCCACTTGGAAGATGTGAGTCAAGAGGTGACTATTTTGACGGTTGTTGGACCAGGTTTTGAGGAACGCACCTCTCACTGATTCACTGTCTGTGAACGCAACAACCCTATAGTTTTTAAACTCCGGACACCAAAGGCAAATGGCTACGAGGAGTGCGAGCATTTCGAGCTCCTGGATGATGGTCACTTGACCGTCACAGCGCACAACATCAACAAAGTCTTGGCTCAGCTCTTCGCTAAAGAAAGACAGTGGCTTCCCTGTGCTGTCGTAAATGACTCCTCCTATGCCAGAGTAGCTCCCATCGTCAAACGAGGCGTCCACGTAAATGTGAACGTGATCGCATGAGGACCCGACTATTTTTCTTGGCACATTTGCATGAAGGTGGTGTCTGATCCCTTGCAAGGCTCTTACCGTCTCATCAGTCAGGTTGGCCCTGCCCGAACGGATGTGGTCTGAGAGAAGCCTAATCTGGTTCCTGACGAACCGACCGAAGAGTTGGCCCGCGGCGAAAATGAGTCTGCCCCTCAGTTTCTCACCCTCAGCTCTCTTGAGGCGTCTGGTGCCCAAAATTTCATCAAGGCTCTCGCAGAGTTCAGACACTCTGTCCTCAGTGTTGAGGACCAAGGAGATCCCGTCCCCTGACATTTTGAGGTCAAACTTGACGCCAAGCACCTTGCACACAGAGTCGAACCACAGGAGCTTGTCGCTGGAAAGATCCCATCCTAATATGGCGAAAAAGGACGAGATCACCAAGTCGGTGTGCCTAGATGTTTTCACCTCAGAGAGGGAGAAAAAGTCGTCAAAATATGACGTCCACAGCAGACCCAATAATTTTGTCCCAACCTTCCACAGTGCCAATGCCAGTCGGAGAAATGCAGTCACTGAGGCCACGGATCCAAATGGTAGCACTCTTTGTTGATATATCTCAGGCCCTTTTGACTGCGGGCTGTAGACTACCAGAAATGAATCCATAGCGAAGGCTTCATCACTCAAAGGCACTTGCTTGTAGGCGTCGGCCAGGTCCCATGCCTTGGCCGACAACTCCAACGTGCAGCCTCGGGATTCCCCCGCGCGCATCAAGCATGCAACCATTGCAGCTATGTGGTCAACGGTGTGCACCGAAGCAGTCTCTGTCTGGGAGACGCTGCTGTTGACGAAGGATGCCTTATAGTCATCAATGGGTCTGGTCTTAGATTTTTGCTTGACCCCGAATCTCCTAGTCAAGGTGGCGCCTGCAGGGAGAGACGCCGGGTCCAAAGGCCCTTCTAAGAAACCCTTTTTGACTTCTTTTAAGGTGGCAGCGTAGAGCTGCTCGTCAAGTTCAGTGTCGCCTGAAGACTGGGTCATCTCCAACACCCCTTTTTTGCATAGGTTGGCCACACTCCTCAGGTCTTCACAAGAAATGGCAGCGGGTCGGACCCTTTTAGAAAACGCATTGGATTCTGGCAAGGCGCCAGTGAGGTCAAATCCGGCAGCTAAGTCATCTATCAGGTTGAGGTCACTATGTCCCGTTTCCAGAAGCAAACTTTTAAGAAGGGCCAGCTTTTTCCTTTCTAAAATCTTCTGGCGTCTAGCGGACATGTTGGACCTAATGTCCCTTTCGGCTTGCTGCATTTCCTCAGAGAGGCACACCCAACGCTTTATCTCTTCGGTTCTATGCAGAGCGATGTTAGAGGGTCCTAAACTTACATATTTATGGACTACATCAGCTATCTCATCTGGGAACATAGAATGGAGCCTAGTGGGGTGCCCAATCGCTGTTGCGTCCTTCACAATTCATCTGGTGACCTATGAATTCCAATGGTTATGGACTGACGGTCGGATGCACTCGCGCCAATTCCCCCAGGAGAAGGAGTGCTGAGTTTGCGGGCTTGAGCAGGCAGGGCTTGATTGGCTGGGTGTGGCATGATGTGAGTGAACTCGGACACCATGGGCGGCAAGTTTTTCCGGGGCTGAATATCGGTTGACGCCCGCAGGGTTTGCAAATTGGCTTCTTGGAGGGCAAAAACAGGTGGTGTACATGTGATCCCGTCCTCACTTAATTGGGTTATGAGTTTGGCCGCAAGGGCTCGACAGAGATCCCATGGATAAGCTGTTTCTTCCGCTGTTCTCCATCCGACATCTGCATTTTGGCCCCACGGTTCGTGCTCGTGATCATTTTGGCAAAAGGCTTCCAAAGTGGCAAAGGCAGGGATATTATGCAAGAGTTTGGTGAGTTTGCGTCTCGAACTGCCATACCTACAATGATGGAACGAGACCTCTTGCAATGTGGGGAGTTCTTGCATGAGTGCCACGAATGGTGTTGTTTGCCACATAAATGATCTTCCTGGATTTTCAACGGAAAAGTAGGTATTGTGCTTGATGCAACACTTGATCAAGTCACATGTGACTTGATACAAGGCGTTAGCCGCATCCACACGTGCTTTCAAGGTCCCGTCTAGGTTCGGGATTCCGTCTGGGTGTGCATCTGTGCGAACAATGGGAGGATTCCATCGACCGCGTCTTTGGATCAGTCTAGCTCTGGAACTGGTGCCACAGGGTGGCGCGAGATGGACATATAAACATTGTGGTGAAGCGATGAGATCCTGTACAAGCTTCACATGGCTTGGTTTGAGCAAATCGTACTTAATTATGGGACTGCGTAACTGAGAAGGCAACTTGCAATCGACTCCAAAGCTGTTCTTCATTCCCATGGCACGGATGGCGGCTGTTAGTCTGCCAGTGCCGGCATAGATTTCTATACAGTAAAACTCATGGAGCGGGCGCCCCGGACTCTGGGTTTTGCTTTTGCTTCGAAAGGCATCTGTGGAGTCGGGCAAAATTGGTGCACCCGCCATTGTTTGTCACTTATGGTTCTGCATGCTGTGGGGCTTTTGGCACCCCGGCTCAGTGCACAGGTGCAATCCACGTGCGCATTTTCCTCCAGGAGGTGCGTCAGTGCAACCCTTCTCTAAATTGAAAGCCCAGCATAGCCTTTCTCCTGAATCCGTCTGGAGTGACTTGTTGATCAGCCCCTTTGGGACATTCGGCCCCCTACCCTTTTTGTTGCCTTTGCGCCCTTTGCACTTTCCTTGCCCCTTCGGATTGGCAGCTTCAGGCTTGGACGGTGATGCCCTTGGAGGTGTTCGAGAGCGCGTCCTCTTCGGTGCCGGCTTGTCGGGCTTCGGATTGTTGGATGTCTTGCCAGGCAGGGGCAGGAGATGAAAGGAAACTGATGGATGCGAAAGGGCCTTCTGGATTTCTGTTTCCAAAGGCAATGCTCCTTGTGGGTCTCGTTTCAAACTGCTGATTTTCTCTGCGATCATGACCCAGGCTGCGCGATCTGCACGTAGGATCTGTGCCAGGCTGACTGTTGCGTACCCTGGTGGAGGTGCTTGGTGGATGTGCTCGAAGAGCTCGGCATGATAGGTGTTCATAGCATGGAATCCACAGCACTTGACAAGGTCGAAGGCCAAGGCCCTTCTTTTGAGCGCGTTCACCGTCTCGAGCTCAGTGGTTGTGTTACACAGAAGTTCCTGTTGTCGATCTTTGACAATGAGGGCCGATTGATCGATGGAAATTTCCCTGCCCGGCTTCTTCTGCATCAGCTCCTGTCTTCTGGCTGGGAACTTCTCAGGGCCGAGATAGATGAGGCAGTCCTTCTCCAGCATGTTCAGCACCAGGTCGTAGGATGAGTGGCTGCATTCCTCTTCACCTTTCAGCCTCAGGCCTTCTAGTCTGGTGCGCTGCTCTTTGATTCTGTTGTCCCTTTCTGCAGGGGCCATCTTGGACTTCACTTGTTCTTCTGTTTTGTGGACCTTATTCTGGAGCTCCGCTGACAGCAGGGTTTGGGCTTCGAAGATGAGTCTTTTGATCGAAGAGTATGTCCCCTGGTTTGGTGCCGTTCGGCCAGCGAATAGAGCATCAATCTGGTCATTCGTCGGGGCTTCTCCAGGTGGACAACATGCGAAAGCTAACCTTGCGAGAGAGTCCACTCGGTTATCTATGAGAGCGTCAATTTCCTCAGCCGTGAGGTTCACTTCCAGGCCCCTGGACTTCAGGGCTTCTTTTGATTCCAACAGCGTGCCCATGGTTTGGCAACGGTTGGTGTTTTGCTTCTTGAAAATTCATGATGACTTGAAACACATGACCCCTCCTTTTTTGAAAATGTATGTTGCTTGTGAACTCACTGAGACATGCCTATTAACTTGGATGCATGATGAAATTCGTGCCCATGCACATTGACCGTGTGGCCACTTGGCCAGAAAACTTCCTGCGGAGAGCAGACATCAGAATCACTGTGCAAAAACTGCTCTGAAGGCGTGACTCCACACCGTCCGTCTAATGCAGTATGACACAGGTTGGTTTTCTCACTTGAGAGTGGATCCCCACTTGGGGGTGACTTTGACAAGTTGTCTGAGAGTCTCAAACGTTTCATCTAGAGATCGTTTCAATTAACCAACTTTAGTTTTTCACTGAAATGTCATGACATGAACCCACACTGATCAAAAGGCTCAGGCGCACCCCCCTTTTCTTTCTCTGTGCAGTTTCTCAAGTGCGGATGCCAACTGTCCTGCAGTCTTAAGCGGTCTGGCCTGGGCACAACGCATGCATTTTCGGAGTTCCAAAAACTGTGATTCGGAAATCTTTTCGAAGTCTTCACCTATTCGGATTCCGCAGCTGAAGGTCTGCGCGCCTCCTACGGCTACCACATGGACTATCTTGCTTTTCTTGTTTCGGTACATCACTGTGTCTGGATCCCAAGAGCTTGGTGCAGCGACGGTGTCAAAAGCGTCAGCTTCGACGGAGTCACTGCTGTCAGGGTCATCGGAGGAGTCCTCTGAGGAGGAGTCATCGGAAGAGACCTCCTTCTGTTCTTCAGGGACTGCAAATTTTTCCAAGGGGTCTTCCCTTTCCGGTGGCTGAATCATTCCAGATCGGGTCGCATCAGGAACGAATGCTTTGGTTCGAATTTGCTGCAAAACTAAGTCAAAGTCCCGGAGAGGCTTGGCCAAATTGTCCCTGCCGTAGCACTCGGCTGAAGCTTTGCCTGTTTTGTGATGCCCCAAGATAAGACGGACCTCCGGATCAAGTCCCCACTTGGCGCACCAGGACAAAGGCGTGCTCTTGAGGGAGTGAGCTGTAACATACTCTGCTTCGGGATCAAGTTGGCTAAGTAGTTTCCTCAGCCACTTTCCAGACTCGGTTGTGGTGACGGCTCTGCTGGACCATGTCCCATCAGGTTTGGGTGCCATGAGAAGAGGCTGATGATCGATGGTTTCAAGTGGTCTATCTGAGGCCTTGAGCAATCTCGCCAAGGACAGACCCCATGGGGGAGATGTGACTCCCCACACCGGTGCAACCAATGGCATAGCTGCGCCACTCCGAGATACCAACCTGGCTGTTTTGTGCGACCTGGTCCTACATTCGATGTAGCCTGATATCTTTCCATCTTTCTCCACAACATCTTGGACAAATCCGTAGACTCTTCTGAGGTCGGACCATCTGCTTCGGCTGTAAAGACAGAACAGTATGCATCCACAGGCAACCCTATCGGTCAAGTCCATCTTTTCATTGATCATGCTGACTTCGAGGAATTCCACTTCTGACACGGTGAGAAGTCTGGCTTGAGTTTTCTCCTTGCGTTCAAAGTCTTTGATCTCCAGGATGCGATGCACTTTGTTCGTGATCAGGGGTCCACCTTCCAGACTCACACGGATTCCAAGGACATGCTCACAAAAACTCAATGCTTCTACAAAACCATGAAATACGGATGCAGACCGGCTCGTCTCATGCAAAAATTGAATGTATTCTTCAACGGTCTCACGAGTCAAGGGAAACGGGCACAGGTTGAAGAACTTCGTTCTGTACCAAGTCACGAATTGGATCATAGATTGGCCCCTTCTGAGTACCGTGTTGATGCTGCGGTTGCCGAAAACAAGTTTCATGTCTCCAAGCTTTTTGTGTAGCACGGCATCATGCAGATCGAAGCCCCTTGGCCAGGCTTCTACACCCGAAGCAAAAACAACGTACCATTTTTCCAGGGCTTGTCGTGTGGCTTTCTCCTCGACTTCAGCTTCGGAAAGGTCAAGCTTGAAATTAATCACATCACTGTAGCACCCTCTCTTGACACGCTCACTGGGAAGCACGGCTCTACAAGGTTCATCTGATGCAGAGCTGACAGTGGGCTCAATCAGCTGCATAACTGGTTTTGGAACTACGAACCCATTTTTCTGGTGAAAAATGTTGCGGAGTCCGGGTCTATCCCAAGGCATTACGAATTTGAAAGCAGGCTCAGCTCTAAGACAGCTATCCTCGATCATCGACCTAAGGTTATTCATATCCTTCGGATCTAGAGAACCTACGCGGCTGGATGACGGCTGCTCAAAGGGAGGTGCTTGATAGTGATCATCAAGTGCATCCGGCGTGTTCACTACGGAAGGACTGACGGATGAATCTCTCTCAAAACCAGTTCCACCATCTGCGTCCAAGCCCTCAGGAAGAGGGAGCATGACTGCTTCTGAGTCAACGGATCCGTCATCACGGTCACCTGTCCGGGCTCTTTTAAATCGTGACATGGATGTGTCTTGCTCAGGCACGTCTTTCCTTGGACTCGATCGTGCACCTAGAGCGAAATGACAAGTCGGTCACTGGGGACACTTGAACGCAGACCACTCGGTCATGAACTCATTGAAACAAAACTCATGCAACAAAAGGCAACTGAGATCAGGCACACAGTTTTGGAGTCAACCTCCATACAGCGCCTCGAAAAACCACTTGGCTATCTGAAAGAAAAGGAAAGGAAACGAGTTCATTCCATTGTGGGGGGTTGGACCCTGCGTACTCACACAGTTCAAGTTGCCAAATGTAATCAGCTCACTCGAGCTGAGGTTGGCGCCGTCAGGAAAAAGGCTCCCCGCACACCTCTCACCTGAGAGTCCACTTGGTCACACCGTCTCATCACTGACGGTTGGCAAAGAGTTTCACTTGAAACCAGGCGACTCAGTGCCGCACACAGGATGCAACTCTGCACCTGATTGAAAGAGATTTCTAAACGCCACATGTATTCACTGACGTCATGAAATGGACGGAATGGGACACTTGTCTCCAACCTATCCAATTCAGTGTACACCTCAAAGTGACTGGGCTCCAAACCAGAAGGTCACTTGACCACGGGTCACCCCACCCCAAAATGGCGACTGTCGGACTCACTTGAGCCAGTCTCCAGGGTTGAAGGTGTACGTCATTGAGTTGCAACTCTGATGAACTGGTGACACGCGGTGACATGGTATTCGTGCATGACATGTAACATGTGACGAAGTACATTATACCCTGGTATCATGTATACAAACAACGAAATATTCATGCATAACAAATGCTGCGAGACACCCCCGGAAGAGCATTTGATTTTGTCCTGTCTGGATTTGTCGATAGGCGTGCCCAAAAATCGACATTGAAAAACTCCGTCATGCCAGCGGTTGTGTCGTGGCAGGCCAGGTCGAAGAGGAAGTCAGCCATGCAGGAGCAATCCAAAGGTGCGAGCGGCATGCTCGTCTTGGGTGGCGAGGTACTCCGTCACCAAGCCAATGCGATTGCGGAGGCGTGCATGCTCCTCTTGTAATCGGCCCAGCCGCTCTTCTTGTCTTTGAACTTGATCGAAGAGGCGGCCGAAGATGTCCACGAGGTCCGTGGCTGGGTACATCTCGATGGTCAAGGGGACGTGACGAGTGAGTTCAGGGTCTGATCCATCCTGAACTAAATCAATCGTCATGTCGCTGCCTGCAGTGGAATCCTGGATGAGGTCAAAAACTCGGCGGGAGAAAATGACGAAAAAGTATCGGCCCTCAGGATCGATCTCCTCGTTGTAGTCAATCAACGAGCGGTGGAGATGAGCGATCGGAGGGCAAAGGAGCTGGGACAACGGGACTTTCACTGCATAGAGGATGTCCACTAACTGTTTACGTCGCAGACCCAAGTGTTCGAAGGTGTCCTCCACACGGGCTTCTCTGTCATCGATGGACTGGTCCAAGCTGAAGACAATGGTGAATTGTAAAGGGCCCGGTGGATGGATGCGATCTTGGTCTGGTGCAATCAGGGGCACATCCATATCTGTCATGACTCCGAAATGAGCCAAAGAAAGAGCACGACGGCAGTGAGAAGTCCTAGAAGATAGGCCCAGCAAAACCACCAGCAGGTGCTTGAAGATGGGGATGTCGGGAGCAACTCGATCGGCGAAGAAAATGCAGTGCGCCCTCGCAGCACCACCGAGCGATGACGCATATGGCTCGCTCACCGCCGAACGAAAGAATTAATGAAATTGTTTTAATCAGAGAATGTAAACTCTAAACAATTTCAAAGTAAATAATGTTCATGTAAGTCACGTGTTCATTGCATGTATGTACGTGAAAGTGCATGAACATGTGACCCAACAGAGCACTCGCTCTGTGTTGCTTCACTTGAAGCTGAAAATGAACGGAGGAAAATGGGTTTCAGCGGTCAGCACGTTCATTAAGATTCACTCATCGCACAAACATTTCAAATAAAGCTTTATCATGTTCCATGAGAAAACTCATATATATATATTATACAATATACATGTATATAGTATATTATATATATATATTCGAATATGTCTATAGAGAGAGAGAGAGAGACAGAGAGATAGAGAGATAGAGGGAGAGAGACATTGATGCGGAACAATGCCGGAGCAATACTTGGATTTACTGTGGCCCATGTCCATATTAATCATTTCATCTCCAGCCGTGGCTTGGAAAACGCTGATATCATGGATCCATTTGGTCAAGTCTTCCAAGCTGCTCCTTTCTTGATCTCCACAATTTGGCATCATGAACCTCGCCACCAGTCCATGATAATTAAAGTTAATGTGGGAAACCCAGTAATAAACCGTCCTTTTGGGTATGGTTACGGATGGTTTATTATTGGGTTTACCACACGAGTCAAACAAAAAAGATCCAGGTAGAGCCGTGCCAGGATGCCGATGCCCCGAAATCTGAGCTTCTGAACTCCCAATGTGGAGGCACATTGCTCCCCAACCTCAGCTGTGCCGGAACTCCGAGAAAGGTTGCTGATATATGGATATATATGGTGGATCTGCGAAGATTATACATGGATATACATGGATGCTTTCTTAGCATGTTTAAGAACATCCCTGGCTATACTCCTACAAATTCTGAAATCACGGGAAATCTAGAGGTCGATTTCGTCAGCTTTGACCGCTTGCCATAATCAGGTCAGATTGTCTGAAAATGTGGTACCCAGGGAACCCCCAAATCCTACGGTTCATCATCATTGTCATTCATTGTCCATATAAAAATATATAAAAATGATCATTTTGGGTCGGGTATGCGGGTACCCCTTTGGTTCCCCAGCAGCTCGGAAGGGAACCGGTCGAGACAGGGCATGATTCCTGGCTCCTGGGCTGTTCCTTTCCCAGAATTCAGGGTATGCATGGGCCGCATGGGTATGGGCCTTCAACCGGTAGCCACAGAATTTGGGATGCAACGTGGAGTCGTCTTGTAACCACCTGGCCAGGTGTGCGTAGGCTAATCAGCTCATGATCTCAGCTGGTAAACATGCCGTTGCCCGCACAGGTTCATCAATAGCACCTGCCAGGGAACCCATCGATGGTGCTATGGAGTAGATGGGTTGCAAAGACCGGTGGATTTCGCTGGAGCCAAAATCAGAAAACACCGATCTGTTCCCCCTTCTTGCTTGACTTCTCGAGATGCATGGGGGAATCAGTTTCCAGGTTTATGGCTTCAGACCTTTTTTTCATGAGACACCCAAGCTCCAGCCCTCGCCTCCATATGAGTTGTGCCTGATCACGGAGGAACCTGAGGAACTAGCAGTGTCCGTCCTGGAGCCACAGTGTTCTCCGACGGCTGTAGTTTGCTTGGGATCACGCCGCACAGCAATACTGATTTTGGATCTGTTCATTTTGGGGATGGAACTGCATGTTTCGCTTCTGTTTGCCATCTATCCTTTGATGAAACACCCTGAAGCCGAAGCTATCACCCCCCTGATGGTGGTTGCATGCAAAAAAAATTACAATTGCGAGCCACATCCCTTTCTTCCATTTCCATGAGTCGGCTCCTCCCCGTGGAACAGCAAAAGTCCATCCAGCTGAAGCTGTCCTGTGAAGCGTTTTTCCAGGAAGGCAGTTCTGTGGCGCAGCTGGCCCAGGCCTCGAACTGCTCTGCTGTTCCTGCAACAAAGACTTCCAGGGCAGAGTCGGTATCGTCATGGTTTCAAAATTATGCACGATGGGTTTCAGATGTTTTGGGATGCGCAAGTCGCAGTCCAAATTCAAATTTATGGAACATGATGGAACACATTACAGACTCGCAGATTTGCAATGGGCTCTTTTTTTCAACTAATGTTTATCTATATTAATTTGTATACTTCGTTCCTGCCTGTGCTTTGCCAAGAAGTCTGCTTCAAAGCAGCTCTGCTTTCGGCCTTGACAACCTTCCCAGGCTTCAAAATGCAATGAAAAAATCGCGGCGTGAATCAAAATTGTCACACATATTGAAATACTTGACGAATCCCTGAAATGATCTGAGACGAAAACCTCGAGGTTGGATTGAAGAGGCTTGCTCTCTGCTTTCCCGGATCCTGCCAGCAATACCACTTACATGTCCACTTGCTAACACTGAATGCTTAATACATCTTAATACTCTGTATAATTTCCGCGCACTCACCTCCCTGGCCGTCCTTTTCCGAGCAACCACAGAACTCCAACGAAATTCACGCAAAGCCCAGTGCTAACAACGCCTGGACTGTGAAGAAAGACTGATGGCGGCCTTAAACTCAGAAGATTACCAGCAATCAACCACTTAGGTGAACATAAGCCATCACAAACGTGCTCAACATCTCAAGGTAAGGAAACATCACCCAGCAGCAGCCCATTTTTCCTGTGATCAAAAAATAGGCAAAGTCAGCATTGCAAAAACATACATAGAATCGTTGCTGTGAAGTATTCCCCGGTTTTCTTGGTCACGCTTCCCATAATTTGGTCAAAATCAAAGCAAATCTGCGAATAACCCCATTTTGTTGGTTGCAGTTATATAATTATATCCGAATCAACTCCACATAAACAATTCTCCACAAGTATGGATATGATATGATATAATGATATATATTTGTTTACGAAAACAGTATGCATGTCAATGATATCCTTCATTACCTTTAGGAACGTCTTCGGACAGTTCATGATGCTTTAAAATACACCCTGAGCGCTCCCAACGCCATTGCACGTCCACACTCTGCAGCCAATCTGGTAACCACCTGGCGGACGAGCAATGGGATGCCAAGAGTTTCAGTTTGCAAAATGGGTGATTTGTCGGGCCCATGACGTCTTCATGAAATCCGCCGACCCCTGCCGTCAGCAGGGGGAGCGCGTCAGAGGAGGCCTTACTAGCAACAAGATGCCAGAAGGGGCGAAGAGTTTGTGCAGAACGAAAGCCGGCTCCAGAAGGACACGAGCAGGGTGGCAGTTGGCAATGCAGAAACGCAGGAAAAGTCAAGGTTTGGAGCTAGTTTCTAGTCGGTTCAGAAAGTGACGTTTGGCAGTCTAGGATACGGGCCGCGGGCCCAATCCGTCCTTCACTGCCATTGTGTTTTAGCCCTGCGACACGGTCCTTGGACTCCAGCTTGGACCGAAGCGGTGCAGAACGAAAGCCGGCTCCAGGAGGACACGAGCAGGGTGGCAGTTGGCAGTGCAGAAACGCAGGAAAAGTCAAGGTTTGGAGCTAGTTCCTAGTCGGTTCAGAAAGTGACGTTTGGCAGTCTGGGATACGGGCCGCGGGCCCAATCCGTCCTTCACTGCCATGGTGTTTTAGCCCTGCGACACGGTCCTTGGACTCCAGCTTGGACCGAAGCGGTGCAGAACGAAGGCCGGCTCCAGGAGGACACGAGCAGGGTGGCAGTTGGCAGTGCAGAAACGCAGGAAAAGTCCAAGGTTTGGAGCTAGTTTCTAGTCGGTTCAGAAAGTGACGTTTGGCAGTCTGGGATACGGGCCGCGGGCCCAATCCGTCCTTCACTGCCATGGTGTTTTAGCCCTGCGACACGGTCCTTGGACTCCAGCTTGGACCTAAGCGGTGCAGAACGAAAGCCGGCGCCAGGAGGACACGAGCAGGGTGGCAGTTGGCAGTGCAGAAACGCAGGTAAAGTCAAGGTTTGGAGCTAGTTTCTAATCGGTTCAGAAAGTAACGTTTGGCACTCTGGGCTACGGGCCGCAGGACGAAAGCCAGCTCCAGGAGGACACGAGCAGGGTGGCAGTTGGCAGTGCAGAAACGCAGGAAAAGTCAAGGTTTGGAGCTGGTTTCTAGTCGGTTCAGAAAGTGACGTTTGGCAGTCTGGGATACGGGCCGCGGGCCCAATCCGTCCTTCACTGCCATGGTGTTTTAGCCCTGCGACACGGTCCTTGGACTCCAGCGTGGACCGAAGCGGTGCAGAACGAAAGCCGGCTCCAGGAGGACACGAGCAGGGTGGCAGTTGGCAGTGCAGAAACGCGGGAAAAGTCAAGGTTTGGAGCTTATTTCTAATTGGTTCAGAAAGTGACGTTTGGCAGTCTGGGATACGGGCCGCAGGCCCAATCCGTCCTTCACTGCCATGGTGTTTTATTTTAGCCCTGCGACACGGTCCTTGGACTCCAGCTTAGACCGAAGCGGTGCAGAACGAAAGCCGGCTCCAGGAGGACACGAGCAGGGTGGCAGTTGGCAGTGCAGAAACGGGAAAAGTCAAGGTTTTGGAGCTAGTTTCTAGTCGGTTTCAGAAAGTGACGTTTGGCAGTCTGGGATACGGGCCGCGGGCCCAATCCGTCCTTCACTGCCATGGTGTTTTAGCCCTGCGACACGGTCCTTGGACTCCAGCTTGGACCGAAGCGTGCAGAACGAAAGCCGGCTCCAGGAGGACACGAGCAGGGTGGCAGTTGGCAGTGCAGAAACGCAGGAAAAGTCAAGGTTTGGAGCCGCAGAACGAAAGCCGGCTCCAGGAGGACACGAGCAGGGTGGCAGTTGGCAGTGCAGAAACGCAGGAAAAGTCAAGGTTTGGAGCTAGTTTCTAGTCGGTTCAGAAAGTGACGTTTGGCAGTCTAGGATACGGGCCGCGGGCCCAATCCGTCCTTCACTGCCATGGTGTTTTAGCCCTGCGACACGGTCCTTGGACTCCAGCTTGGACCGAAGCGGTGCAGAACGAAAGCCGGCTCCAGGAGGACACGAGCAGGGTGGCAGTTGGCAGTGCAGAAACGCAGGAAAAGTCAAGGTTTGGAGCTAGTTTCTAGTCGGTTCAGAAAGTGACGTTTGGCAGTCTGGGATACGGGCCGCGGGCCCAATCCGTCCTTCACTGCCATGGTGTTTTAGCCCTGCGACACGGTCCTTGGACTCCAGCTTGGACCGAAGCGGTGCAGAACGAAAGCCGGCTCCAGGAGGACAGGAGCAGGGTGGCAGTTGGGAATGCAGAAACGCAGGAAAAGTCAAGGTTTGGAGCTAGTTTCTAGTCGGTTCAGAAAGTGACGTTTGGCAGTCTGGGATACGGGCCGCGGGCCCAATCCGTCCTTCTCTGCCATGGTGTTTTAGCCCTGCGACACGGTCCTTGGACTCCAGCTTGGACCGAAGCGGTGCAGAACGAAGGCCGGCTCCAGGAGGACACGAGCAGGGTGGCAGTTGGCAGTGCAGAAACGCAGGAAGTCAAGGTTTGGAGCTAGTTTCTAGTCGGTTCAGAAAGTGACGTTTGGCAGTCTGGGATACGGGCCGCGGGCCAAATCCGTCCTTCACTGCCATGGTGTTTTAGCCCTGCGACACGGTCCTTGGACTCCAGCTTGGACCGGAGCGTGCAGAACGAAAGCCGGCTCCAGGAGGACACGAGCAGGGTGGCAGTTGGCAGTGCAGAAACGCAGGAAAAGTCAAGGTTTGGAGCTAGTTTCTAGTCGGTTCAGAAAGTGACGTTTGGCACTCTGGGTACGGGCCGCAGAACGAAAGCCGGCTCCAGGAGGACACGAGCAGGGTGGCAGTTGGCAGTGCAGAAACGCAGGAAAAGTCAAGGTTTGGAGCTAGTTTCTAGTCGGTTCAGAAAGTGACGTTTGGCAGTCTGGGATACGGGCCGCGGGCCCAATCCGTCCGTCACTGCCATGGTGTTTTAGCCCTGCGACACGGTCCGTGGACTGCAGCTTGGACCGAAGCGGTGCAGAACGAAAGCCGGCTCCAGGAGGACACGAGCAGGGTGGCAGTTGGCAGTGCAGAAACGCAGGAAAAGTCAAGGTTTGGAGCTAGTTTCTAGTCGGTTCAGAAAGTGACGTTTGGCAGTCTGGGGTCCTTCACTGCCATGGTGTTTTAGCCCTGCGACACGGTCCTTGGCCTCCAGCTTGGCCCGAAGCGGTGCAGAACGAAAGCCGGCTCCAGGAGGACACGAGCAGGGTGGCAGTTGGCAGTGCAGAAACGCAGGAAAAGTCAAGGTTTGGAGCTAGTTTCTAGTCGGTTCAGAAAGTGACGTTTGGCAGCCTGGGATACGGGCCGCGGGCCTAATCCGTCCTTCACTGCCATGGTGTTTTAGCCCTGCGACACGGTCCTTGGACTCCAGCTTGGACCGAAGCGGTGCAGAACGAAGCCGGCTCCAGGAGGACACGAGCAGGGTGGCAGTTGGCAGTGCAGAAACGCAGGAAAAGTCAAGGTTTGGAGCTAGTTTCTAGTCGGTTCAGAAAGTGACGTTTGCTCCAGGAGGACACGAGCAGGGTGGCAGTTGGCAGTGCAGAAACGCAGGTAAAGTCAAGGTTTGGAGCTAGTTTCTAGTCGGTTCAGAAAGTGACGTTTGGCAGTCTGGGATACAGGCCACGGGCCCAATCCGTCCTTCACTGCCATGGTGTTTTAGCCCTACGACACGGTCCTTGGACTCCAGCTTGGACCGAAGCGGTGCAGAACGAAAGCCGGCTCCAGGAGGACACGAGCAGGGTGGCAGTTGGCAGTGCAGAAACGCAGGAAAAGTCAAGGTTTGGAGCTAGTTTCTAGTCGGTTCAGAAAGTGACGTTTGGCAGTCTGGGATCCGGGCCGCGGGCCCAATCCGTCCTTCACTGCCATGGTGTTTTAGCCCTGCGACACGGTCCTTGGACTCCAGCTTGGACCGAAGCGGTGCAGAACGAAAGCCGGCTCCAGGAGGACACGAGCAGGGTGGCAGTTGGCAGTGCAGAAACGCAGGAAAAGTCAAGGTTTGGAGCTAGTTTCTAGTCGGTTCAGAAAGTGACGTTTGGCAGTCTGGGATACGGGCCGCGGGCCCAATCCGTCCTTCACTGCCATGGTGTTTTAGCCCTGCGACACGGTCCTTGGACTCCAGCTTGGACCGAAGCGGTGCAGAACGAAAGCCGGCTCCAGGAGGACACGAGCAGGGTGGCAGTTGGCAGTGCAGAAACGCAGGAAAAGTCAAGGTTTGGAGCTAGTTTCTAGTCGGTTCAGAAAGTGACGTTTGGCAGTCTGGGATACGGGCCGCGGGCCCAATCCGTCCTTCACTGCCATGGTGTTTTAGCCCTGCGACACGGTCCTTGGACTCCAGCTTGGACCGAAGCGGTGCAGAACGAAAGCCGGCTCCAGGAGGACACGAGCAGGGTGGCAGTTGGCAGTGCAGAAACGCAGGAAAAGTCAAGGTTTGGAGCTAGTTTCTAGTCGGTTCAGAAAGTGACGTTTGGCAGTCTGGGATACGGGCCGCGGGCCCAATCCGTCCTTCACTGCCATGGTGTTTTAGCCCTGCGACACGGTGGACGGGTATGAGGACATCTCAGGGTAAGCAGCTAGTCTCTTTAGGATGCCATTTAAAGTTTCATACTGCGGTTACGAACGGGGGCTTCGGGTATGGGTCTTAAGTGCTAGAGCAACCCTTTAGGTCCCCAAGACACCTGGCCAATGACGAAAGCTCCTATTTCTTGAGCCATGAAAAAGTGTCAGAGCACATAGTTGTGCGTGTCATCCTGCAGGGGTCCATGCTGCTTGCATGTGCACAGTGCCAAACGCACATACAAATGGTTTGTTTAGGTCAGTTTCTGGTTTCTTTAGGGTTCATTTCATGCTTACGACACAGAGGCAGGCATGACCCTCCAGTGTCCAGGGGTCGGCGGCAGAGGGCGTAGCCCTTTAATATTCAACACGTTGAGTTACATTATATATCATATACATATACCCACGATCAAATGATCAACTGAACTAATATTAAGAATCTATCTGGCACAAGTTTCAATAGATTGGTTCAAGGGAAATTTTGCAGGAAAATCCAATATTTGAATATATTTCATGGGAAACCCCGTGGTTTTCTGTTGATCTTCCCTTGAACCAAACCAATGAAAGCTTTTGATGGAAAACCTCATCACCTCGTCCCAGCAGCTCCTGTCGTTCCGTGATGGGCTGCGCACGTCGGCCCATCTCCGTCCCAAAGAGCTCCGAAAAATTTCGCATGTCCGGGCCACTTGTCCTGATCTACATCAGAAACCCTAAAGCTTCTCAAAAATATCGTGACCCCAAAAACACTACCCACCGTTTTGGTGTTTCCATGAAACACACGTCTGCGTTTTGGAAAGTCTCTCAACTTGTACGTTTGTTTTCTATGAATCCCTCATAATCTGATTACCAGTATGGACTGCTATGGACCTACGAAATTCTCCCTGCTGGCCTGACCGAGTCGCCCAATGGCGGTGGCGCCTGGGGCGACCAAAATTTCATCCATTTTGTGATGATTTATGATGGAAATAAATATGCTTGGCAGGCTTAGCACATGTAAAATATAATGCAGTTAATACACAACATACCTTTAAACAATTGATCAAAGGACCGGATAACACCACATGTCAACTTCTTCCCATAGTGCCAAACAGATGTGGAAGTGGGATGGGAAAGGCAAGAACAACAAAGGAGATGGTGGAGGACCGGTTGTGTGCAACAGTCGTATGCGAAAGTGAGGTGTGTGAAAGTGTTGTATGTGAAAGAGCTGTGTGGGACAATTTGTGTGTGACAGAGCTGTTTGTGGAAGAGTTGCGTGTGAAAGAGTTGTGTGTGTGAGAGAGTTGTGTGTGACAAAGGTGTGTGTGTATGTGTGATAGAGTTGTGTGTGAAAGAGTTGCGTGGGAAAGCGTTGTATGTGAAAGAGTTGTGTGAAAGAGTTGCGCGGGAAAGATTTGTGCGTGTGTGTGACAGAGTTGTTTGTGGAAGAGTTGTGTGAAGGAGCTGTGTGTGACAGAGTTGCGTGTGAAAGAGTTGAGTGTGACAAAGTTGTGTGTGGAAGGGTTATGTATGAGTGCAAGCGGTGTACGTGTATGTGACAATGTTGCGTGTGATAGAGTTTGGTGTGACAAAGTTGTGTGAGCGGAAAAACAAGAACCCCACACAATGATGATCAATGATGTGGGGAAAAAACCTTTTGCACGGCTCCAGTGTCGCTTCCAATTTGTCCGTTTTTTCCCACCCTGAATTCAGGTGGGGCTCCCACCTTCACCTCCACGTCAGCTTGTGGCATGGTGTTCTTCCCCGAAGCCGCTAGGTTGGCTTGGACCCTGGCAAGGGTTGGTTGACGTCACAAATCATGGCTTCAACTCGATAGGGAAACGGTTTGGCCTGGCATGCCTGCTGGTTTGGTTTGTTCGTACGGATTTTAGACTACCTTTTACATCTTCGGTTGAACCTGTTGGGTTTTTATTTGAGTGTCCCTTGGAAAAATATGGGGATGGTGGAATTTGAGGAGGCAAACGTTGTATTTGGAGTTGAACTATTGAACGTTTGAAGGGGCCCCAAGGGGCGCACCTGTCGCTGGCAAAGGCTTTTTGGTTCTCCGGCCTTGATTGATGGTGCTCAGAGGTTCCCACCAACATGTCCAGAAATTGGGTACTTCATTGGCGTTGCTTTGGTGGAAAATGATCAATTAACCAATTTATTTTTGGGGTACTCTGTTTTCGGACAAACCCATTTACAGAAATTTACAGTAAATGATACCTTTCAATGTATACAAGTATGTTGAATCATGTGTAATTAGCAATCATGATCAGATGATCAATGCTAATTACTGGATATCAACTTCCTCAACTGCCACCCAGCTGCGCTTTAGTGGACGCGTGCCGTTCGTGAAGCGATGAATCGATGGTCAAGTAGTCGGTCTGTGGGGATGTTCCACTTCCAACTGTGCTGATGCCAAGGTGCAGCCATTTTGGAACGTCATATAAATCATGTCCTATTAAATATTATTATGACTATATTAATCATATTAATCCTATCATATAATATCATATTAACACAATAATCAAATTAAATAACATCATATATCGTATCGTTGGTAGCTCACCAGATTTTAAAGCCTTTGGGCCAGTAAGACAGGCTGCAAGAAGTCGCCATCCTACAACCAGAATCCAGTTCGTGCTCATCTGACAACAGCCGTAGAGATGGCCCTCATTTGCGGATGTCAAAAAGTGTGTACCTTATGTTATAGTCATTGATTAATATACTTCAAAATAGGGAACATGACTTTCTCAGCCAAATTAGGGAGTATCACAATTTTTCAATCAGGGCTTCAAACTTCTATTTAATTTCGATTTCATTGATAAATCATGATATAAAATTCATGTCAAATCCCCACATTTCAAACCAAGTTCTTTGTCGCTGGCTCCGAAGCCCCCGGGCAACACCTCCGCAATCAAATCTGACCGATCTGCTGAGGCTTTGGTAAGGCGATCCTGGCCAACTTGGTGCACCGAGTTGGGAAAATCTGCAGGGAAACCGGGGAACCGACTAACATGCTTTAACCACCGACTAAGGGGGTTGAACGGTTGATCCAGAGTAATCTGTTACTCTGTTGCTGTTACCCAAAGAGTGCGTGGCAACCCCCAAATTGACAACTTTGCCAAAATGGATAATGCTCTGATCTGTTAGAGGCCAATCTGAGCTTTTCAGTTGAGCAAGCGGAGCAGGTGCTTCTTGGGTTCAACACTTCATCGCTGCTATGTCTCAAATGCTGCGCTTAAAGCTTCATACTCAAGTGACTTGAAGTTGTTGCAGGCTTTGAAACCATGTTGACCAGTTTCATCTTTCTGTTCGCTTCGAACAGAATGTGGATGATATCCTGCCTGATCACAGTTGTGAATCAAAATTTATCATCAAACAAGTCGCACGGGCTTGGGGATGCGCATAAATCAATCCGAACAATTTCCTCTCAAAATTCAATCCACTTCCCAACTCAGCATTTTTTCTTTTCCATTCAGCTGGTGTCTGGTCGTTGTTGCAATTTGGCTCTGGCTTTCAACACCAGTTCCTCCACCGACTTCGCCACCTCATGCACTTGCACAGCCACCTCAGCGACATCGTCGCCGTCCCCCAGGAAGTCTCGCAAACGCTGCAGCTTGCTGTGATGCGATGCAGAAACGCCGGCGGTCAAAGTTTCCAGAGCACCTAGCTCCACATGGGGTAGAGTGGGTAGAAGGATCATGATCCACTCATAAACGTGGGCAATTGTTTATAAATATATAACATGTGGGGCTTTTCCTACAATGAGGGGCTCCAAGACGACATGCAAGTTCATGTACATTCTTTATACAGAAAGCAGCGGCGATAAGGTGCAATCGCCCAAGTGTTAAAAGCACCCAAAGATGGGGCTTGGGGACACATATGAATCACATCCCATGTATCATACCGAATTGCTTAGTTGCAATCATCCCACATGGGTTTGTCCTATGTCCGGTCCACCAGAGATAAAAATGGATAAAGCAAATGTCCAAACAGTCACAATGACAAACAGCATCAAACAGCTATAAACTGAGGTGTTTGCCTCCTTTTGCACAAATCGATATGGAACACCCTGGAACACTGGGGAAGCTGGCTCGCGTTGGCCGATGACGGCCAACGTTGTGTTCAAACCGTCGGATGGCGGTTGTGCAACACAATTTACAGCTCCTTGGCTCCCCATTGCTTCAATATTCAATAGGTAACTAATAAGGTACCCCTGGTTCCGAACTGCTCCCTCAGTTTACCACCAAATAGTCATCATCAAAATGCCACCATGTGAGAATCACCTCTCCAGTTGAGCAGCTGATGTAGTTAGACAGGAAGTGATCCGTCACCATGCTGGAGGACAGCTCTATGCTTCGGAAGTTGCTATCCAAGGCTTTGATGATTCCATAGCCACCAGGGCACCTGCTTTTGGAATGCTGCTTGAGTGTTGTAACTTGAATCTTCTAGGGATATCTAGGAATCTATTATGATATATTCTCATCCACTTCAGAAGGTGTGAACATGTGTAAATCATTGTAAGTCCGAGTGCCAGCCCACTCAAAATCCGTTTAATTTAGCCACTTGCTGTGCTTGTCTTGAAAGTATCAATTTCCCCAACCTGTAGAGATGCACAATGAAGCCAGGGATGCTCAAGGGATGGGCTTCTTGCCGAGGTTTTTCCAACTTCTTCACCTCTTCCACAAGTTGCCCAGCTTGCTCCTTCCAAATGGACTCCAGCTGCTCTTCCAAGGTCTTCCTGAAGGCGTTATCACCCAGCTCCAGGAACCACGCCTGCTGCGGATCTGCTCGCATCTTTCCCACCAAACCCGTGGCCCTTGGCAACCAGTTGTATGACACCAAACTTTTGTACAGCTCCAGCAGTGACAAGATGGACATCCTTGGGATGCAATCATCGTCATGTACCACGCTGGTGATATAACTGGCCGCTTCCGCCGCTTGGTTGGGGTCCACCGTGGCGGGGGGTGCGTAGCACACGCAGCGCGCAGTTCTCAAAGCACCGGGGCCAGCACGCAGCTGCACACAGCAGGCGGCTGCCACGGCGGCACCTAAGGAATGACCCACCAAAACCACTTCGTAGCCATTCTCCTCACCGCAGTTTGAAATAGCAAAGGCGACACTTGAATTCACTTTGACCACAACAGAGCACATAGGTTTCAAGTTGGTTCGGAAAATATGTATGGTATAGGCTATAAAAGTGTGTGAAGCATCCCCAAACCCACACAACATAGTGTCTGATGGTGTCCCTCCTCCAAATACTTCAGTGATTCTCCGTACTCTTCGCAAAGCCACGCAGAGGCCCGGGCAGCTCCCCGATGTGCAAAACCCACTTGAAGCGGAGAACTATCGCACAGGCAATCTGTCAGGCAATCAGCAATCGTATGCGTTCCAGCGACTCCCAGTAAGACCTGCATCGTGGGGTCTGGTGAATTTTTGTAGCACGCCGCTACATCGCTCCACATGTTATTACGAGTAACTTTCAGAAAAACCATGGAACCTGAAAATGGCCAAATCCCATAATACCAAACATCACCTCCCAACCTTACATTTTCCAAACCATTCCAAACCTCACATCTCCTTTCAGATAATGTCAAGACACGGCACTCACCCGTTGTCCTTGATTTGGAGTCACTGCGGTCAATTGCATCATCGGTGCACATGCTGACATGTGAGGTGTTACAGCTCATGCTATTATTTGACCCCACCTCTAAAGTCTGGTGTTTTCACTACTTTAGTCTTTACCGCAGCATGTCACTACTTTATTCTGCTGTTAGATCGGCACCTCAGAGCTCATGTCAGCTCATCGGGTTTCTCTTTTCGGTGCCACTGTGCTATATCTAAGCTTCTCTCACACCGCAGCGCCCGAAGCATCACCACCCGCGACTCGGCCTTGGTCTTCACCACGCCCTGGCCCATCGCGGTTATCATCGCTATAGTCCCATGACCTGCCATCTCAATTTTCTCCAGGCTGGGACGCGTGGTCGTCATCGTCATCATCATCATCATCATCATCTTCCCTTTCTTCTTCTTCTCCTTCACCATCATCATCATCATCATCATCATCATCGTCATCATCAAAGATCGAATCACCAGCATCGGTTTCTGCATTCTCGAAGTACTCACCTTCGCTATCGTGATTGACCCATGCTCGAACTTGTTCTGCTGCTTCTGCCCATCGTTCAGGTTTACCGAAACATGACCAAACGGATTTGAAGATGTCGTAGAATAAGACGTAGATGTTTTTGACGCTTCATATGGTTTTCCATCAAAGGAATCGATCTGGAAAGATTTCAGCACTTGATCACGAGCAAATTCTCTGGGCCAATTCCTTGTCCAAGTAGATCCCATCGATAGTCATGTAGCGCCAAAGGTTCTCGAGGAACGGGCATGATGTGGAAAAAGTTGGCCACAGGAACGCTGCTCAAAAGGTAGTTGGAGTCATTGACAACTCCCAAACTTCGAGGCTCCATAGACGATGAGGGACCAGCACCACTGTTCTCAATCGCCTCGGCCATGTCCAACGCAGTGTCCATTGCGATGCGCCCTGCAACCTGTTTTGCACGTGGTTTGGGCATTGTCCTTGCCTGGGGCTCATTGTTGTTGGAACCCCTAGATCTTGATCTCGATGTATCCAAACCAGCTGCATCGTCTTCTTGATAGTCACTTCCAGCATCGTAGGCATAGCCACAATGGATGTTGGTCCATTCCTCCACATCGCCCACCTCTTCCATCGTGGACTGCAAATGACGCTTCTGAAAGAGTCTCATCTCCATCACCATTGGTTTGCTCTTCTTCTGCATCTTCCTCAAGAAAGTCTCCTCCACAAAGATCGCAGCAAAGTGGGTCATCATCTCTCTCAAGGTGTGCTGCCTCTCGCACCGTTTTCAAAACTTCCTTGTACTTCGCAAGCTCTTCCATCTTTGATGTCAACTTCAGGAAAAGTCGCACCACCAGCAAAAGGGAAAAGATCACCCCCATCGCAAATTTCCAACTCCATGACATTGTTCTGAAGTCATGGTCTCCAACATCGCAACCTTGTAGGTTACTCGCCATGATCATGTTGACCAACTTCACCAGTTGCTTCTTTCTGCCATGAAATGCTTCATCACCATCAGCTTCAAACATGTCGCTCTGAAGTACAATGCGCTTCATCAGGAATTCACGACGTTCTTTGGATAAAGTTTTGGTGTTGAGCTGGTCCAAGACGAGAGAAGAATGCCTGGGCACTGGTAGAATCCAAACGAAGCCGCATTAAAAATATTGAAGTCTGTGATCGCGAATGGCTGTGCTCACTTTGCATGAAGCCCAACCGCTGTCACTAAACAACTCCAGCATGTACGGCTTTGCATCACGCCGCTCCTCCACCATACCATCGCTGCATAGTTGTTTGATGCATGTCCACCTTTGGATACTGAAGTCTCATGTCCTTGGTGTGCACCAAGTAGCTTGTCAACTTCTTGACAGCTCCCATTGCAGTCATGGTGGGCTTGGCCATGTAGGTCGCCAGAACTCGAACTGAATGTTGTATGTCACAACGTCACATAGATGCAAATCCCCAAGGCAGACCGGGAAAGTTTGGCATCCTCTGCATTGAGGTACTGATCTTCTGCAGTTGCTTCAGGATCATAGATCTGCAAACATCCATGATGTGGAGCAGTACGACCACGTCGGTCATACACCTTGAGCAATTCAGCCAGTTTGGGAATGTACCTTGAACTCGGGGAAACATCAATGCCGTTCTCGTTGAACTGCAGCTCTCTCTTCAAATAGAAGATACTGCCATCATCACCTGGTTGAAGAAGTCCTTCAATTTTCAATCACAGTTCCTTGGGCAATTCCTTGTAGAGGTTGTTGATGAATTTCTTGGAATCCACAATCAGCAAATCATCAATGTGTGCTGAAATGAAAGCCATCTGCTTCTTGTGCCTGAAAATGGTTCCTTGGAAGCTCTCAAAGCTGTGCCTCTCACAGATCTCGGTGAAGAACTTGTTCCATTCCGAAGCTGCCACACGTTGCCCTGGCAAACATCGTTTCAACACCCAAAATCTTTTGCCATTTCCAACTTCACCAGAATGTAGCGCCCAAAGAGGAACTTCGATGAGAACAAGAGGAGTCTGAGGGACTTGAAGAAAAGCATCTCCAACATCAACTGATGCGATGGAAAGGCCATGCAAAAGGCTCATCACAATCAGCATCTTGACCACTGCTAGCGGTGTAGTTGGACTGAAAGTTTCATAGTTGCTGGCGTCACCATCACGAATTTCTCTAGCCGCCAGCCTTGCTCGACGCTTCCACTGATTCTCACGGAACCTCCAGTCTCTCGCCAATCTGGTGTCCAACTTCATGCACTCTTCCACCACCAGCTCTTCTCCCATGTCCATCCATGTCCTCAATGACATCAAGGCCCCTCAGGCGCTCCAACTCTGCATGCACAGCTTCTTGATCCAGCCACGCCAACTCATCTTCAGTCACAGTTGGGAGCACCTTCGTCGAAAAATCCTCTGCGCTTCTTCTCATCTTCTGAAATCTCAACCTTCTCACCTGCAAACTCTGGTTGACATGGGATTCACATAGCTCCCAATCCCAAGGTTCTTCAGCCAAACCACACTCCAGCTTGTCCTTGTCATAAGGTCTGCGCACATGTCTGGAGGTTGAAGAGGTTGCAGGACTGCATGAAATTTCATCTGCATATACAGGACTGTAGAGCGTAGTTCTGGGCTGCTTGGGATTCGGCTCAGAAATTGCAGTTTCTGGGTCAAACTTCACAAACTTGGCAGGGACATCGTCACCTTCTTGTTGTGCTCGTTTTGTCGCCTCTGCTTCTGCCACTCTCCGCTTCATTGGACACTGGCTGACGCCCAGCCTTCCTTTGATGCCTCAACCTCATCCGCAACGTCATCCACATCCTCCATGTGGTTCTCCTTGGCATACTTCAAAGCCGCTTTCTCATTTTTGTCATACTCTGGCTCAACGCCACCAACTGGTACATGCAAGAGGGTAAAGGGCTTTCAGGTGGTTTTGCCAGCTTCATGTCATCTCAGTGTGCACACCATGACGCATGTTCCGTGGTCCAGCTGTCAGCGCCATGGCAAGTTCAGCATCCCAATGCTCAGCCACTTTTCTGATGGCTCGACTTCACATGACCTCATTCTCTGAGATAGCCACCGCATCCATATCGGCTCCATCTTTTGTCAGCCAAATTCCTCTGCGCCACTGTGTCGAATACTTGGCTTGAAGAGGATCAAGAGCAAACATTTCCTCACCAAAAGCGTAGATATGCCCTTTGTAGGGCCGACCTCGAAGGCTCATGAAGGCTGTTGTTCCCGTCGATGAGGAAGTATGATATCTGTTCAGCAGCCAAGCACCATGGATAACTGCCCAAGCTCTGAGTGGGTGTTCCGCTCGAAACTTCACTTTCCTTTTGTCTTCCAGATGTGTCATCAGACACTTCCCTTGAGCTCGAGCTGTTTGACTGCTCACCTGGTGAGCGTGTAGCTTTTTGATGATTGGACCTGCTTTTGGATTGAAGTCGCAAACACATGCACAACTTTTCGAATGGGATGTGTGTCACCTTGTGCAACTTTCTCTCCCTCAAAGTTGGCTTTACAGGGGCATCTTGAACCTGCTGTTGAAACTCCTAGGAACCTTCCAGCTGTGCGCAAAACTTCATCTGAGCTGTATGGTGTCACCTGTACATCGTTCACAACAATGGCATCAGCTGCAGCATCTTCTCGAAGTGCTGGGGCAATTTCTTGATGTTCAGGGATATAACGGCCCATGGTTTCACCACGTCCTTCATCCAAAAGAAGATTGATCTGATCTCCAAACCTTCCACAAGCAAATCATCGTCCTGTTGACCACGATAAGGAGATTCAGGTTCATAGGGCTCCGCAAATGCAAAGCCACCAGCATCCAACAAATGACCAAAGTTCGCCAAAGCCCAGAAACGATCGTGAGCACGATGACATCCTCGCCTTGCGCATAGCTCTCAAGATCTGGTATGGGTCCAAAAGGATCATCAAGTTTCAAGTGCTTGCGGCTCACTTCAGCAACATACCAGCCATGATCTTCTTCAGCTGTTGACCTTCTCTGCGCCAACGTAGTTCTGAAGCCAAAGGTTGCCAGCCCATGTTGGTCTGGGATCCACAAAGTGCGTGCTGACACATCGCATGACGGGATCGTCAGCAACTTGCGATTGGTTGGCCCTGCGAAACCTATCTTCCAGCTCCACAATCGCTCTGACATAGGCATGAGGTGAAAGCATCTCCTCATCTTCAATCTGCTCCACACGACAACTGTTGCCTTCATTGCCAAGCTGTTGCGCTGGTAAAACACAGGAACACATAGTTCACAAGTGGGCTTTCAAGGTATGGTCCTGAACCATCGTCCATCTGTTTCACGCACCATCCATTTCGATACAACTGACCCAAGGAAAGAATGCATCTCTTCACGTCTGCAATGAGGAATGCATGCTCAAGCTCACCATCGCCATCTCGTACAATCAAAGAAACTGTTCTGTAGCCAGTTACTGTAACTTTGAGATGCGATCCCTGGCAATCACGCAGTTGAACTTCTTGTCGAACTGCATCATTTCCACATTGGCCATAGGGCAACGGCAACAATGAGGCATGTGAACCGCGGTCAAGGATCACCGCATCTTTGTCAATCTCATCACCAGCAGTAACCATCCTGACTGAGGCTTCTGAAGAACTTGTGAGCATCGGCACACCCACCGGGATCGTGAAGGTTCTGCGAACAGTTGAAGCCGTAGTAGAGGAAGGCTAGCTTGATTAAAGGGATTTTTGAACTTGTGTTGACCTCCTTGTCCAGCAGCATGTTGAGCAGGGACTTGTGGTTGTTGCACATGATCACCTTGAACAACTTGTTGCACTATGTGGTTGGGGCATTCACGAGACCAATGCCCGTACTCAAAGCAAATTCTACACTGCTGGGAATCAACTTTACCTTTGTTCTTCCCCTTTTTGCCATAGTCTTTGCCTTTGGTTTTGGATTTTCCTTTGGATTTTCTTTGCCTTTACCTTTGTTTCCACGGCCTTTGCCTCTTCCGCGTCCTCAACCAAAAGCGCTCGAACCAACACTGCCGTAGTTCCACCAGCTCTTGCCCTCGTCTTTGGACTTGTTCTTGCTATTGCCCTTGCCTTTGTTGTCGATGCGATCAACTTCCCTTGGTTGTGGACCTTGATCTGAAGATGAAGTTCCTCGCAGTGACTTCAAAACAGACTCTTGAGTCCAGGCACGACGCGCCTTGTCATAGCTCATCATGGTCTCCTTGAGCGGGGCATACGTTGTGTGCTCGTTGATGGTCAGCTGCAAGTGCTCCCTCAGCTTCTGTCCACTGCATTTCACAAGCGTTGCAATCTTCAGATCAGGGGGGATAGGTCGATGAAGAAGCTTCCTCAAACTGTTGAACCAACTGCTCGTAGGAGAGGATCTGCTCCATGATGGTCTTGCTGCCACTGAACTGCGGGTATTTGCTGAGGGTTTGTGCAAGAGCCAGACTACATCGCCTCGAAGAAAGTTCTTATTCTTGAACTAGGGCACGCCAAAGTTTGAAACCATCCTTGGATGTGGCCATGCGCTTGACGAGGCTCAGGCAACGGCCCTTTAGGTATGATTCCAAAGTGGCAAAAAGCTTCACACTCAATTCACGCTCGCCTTCGGTATAGGTTGGGATTTCATCTGCAGGGGCCCAAATTGTCCAGCTGGTCAAAGCAACTTTGGAAACGAGGGTCACCAAAACTCAACCAACTGCAAAAATTGAACTACGTCAGGATTCTTCAGGATCCTGGTTGCAGCCTGTAAACCACCATCACCAGCTGAATGTGCACTGCCACTGGAGGTTGCCTGACTTGACATCAGACCAATGGCTCTTTCTGCTGCTGAAGCCGCATTTGTTGCCGCGGTCGCCAACATTGACATCACATCTGCTGCAAAAACGCATGTTCATCTGGAGCTGCACCTTCCATTCCACTGCAGCAAGGCACCCAGCAGATGAAAAGGAATGCTTTCAGTTGCATTTTGAACTGCACCCTTTTCTCACGCGGCCGATGTTTCTCCAACCTCGTTAGGCTCTTAGTCCAAGTTGGAGTTCTCGGCGATGACAAAGGTTCAATCCATCTCCACAGGTCGCAGGCCCAAGTGGCTCAAGGTCAGCAATCCAAACATAATTGCCAACCATCCACGTTGTTTCCACTGACATGAGTTCAAGAAAATGCCTCGTGTCACTCTTCAGGGTGGTCTTGATTGCCGCGTACATGTCACTGATGTCCAAATTCTCCACGAAAATGAAGGTCTGCTCGATCAACTTGTCCATCCTCCACTCTCGCATTCTCCTCATTCATGTAGTAGGGATTGTTCACAAATGCCAACCCATCATAGTACATGCACTGCTTGTCAAAGCACGTCGTCTGCCAAACAACTGTAAACTCAGTTGTCGAGCACCACATACCTGCTTGGGAGTATGCCAGCTTTTCACATCCATAAGCTGTGCCATCACAGGGACTTCAACCCTGCAACATTCTGTCAGCTCGAATGCACTGATTGCCAGCTCACCATCACCAACGCTGATTGCCTCTGCATTGATTGCTAAGCTGCTAAGCCATCTCGGCTTCCATCACCACGGACTTGAACCTGGTGTCGAATTTCATCACACCACACCATGTTGGGTCCATCTACCCAAGCATCAACATTGGCAGTCCAACTCCCTGCAAAACAATCTGCTCCTGCGACACTCGAACTGATGCCACCAGAGCCTACACGCATCTGCTTTGAAGTGGGGATACTCGGCTGGAAGCAATGGCTGAGGTTCATATCCATGTAGTGCTCCACCATCTCGCCACACGACAGCTGCCGCCAAAACGCATACATCAGCGCCATCGTCACCGCAGCTGCCGCCATTCTACAACGTGTCTTTGACAGCATCCTCGCCCTGGTATTGGGCTCCGCTGCCATGTCAAGACATGGCACTCACCCTTTGTCCTTGATTTGGAGCCACTGCGGTCGATTGCATCATCTGTGCACATGCTGACATGTGAGGTGTTACAATTCATGCTATTATTTGACAGATAATGATGGTTCCCATCTCAAATACCAGCAAAACCCACAAATTCCAAGATTCCTAAAATAAATTTGCCATGGTTTCCCCACTCGTTTTCCCTAGTTTTCCCCTGCTTCACAGGCCCAGGCCTTTTTACCTTGCATCGCCAAGAAATGCGCCGGCCTCTGGGGCTTGGCCTCGCAGCTGCCGGTGACGAAGCGCCACTGGAGCGCTGCCAGCTGCTGTCGCAGGGACTCCTGTCGCCAAATTGGTGGATCAGGTTATTATAAAAAATGCTACATATATTATATATAATATTATTTTTTATTTTTATATGTACATGTATATATATATATATAAATGTACAAATACTATAAAATAAGTATTAATGTATGATTTGTTTAAATATAATACCGGTAGTAGGCGGTGGCGGAAGTTTCAAAAATAGTAAACCTATAGGAGAGCTTGGTTGTTGTAAATCACGGATTGCAGACCGAACCCATTGATGGACCGAAAGGTGGTTGGAGTGCCGGGCTATCTATTTATCTATCTGTCTACCTGTCTATTTGTCTGTCTATCTATCTATCTGTCTTTCTATCTGCCTGTCTTTCTATCTATCTGTCTTTCTAGCTATCTGTCTTTCTAGCTATCTGTCTTTCTATCTGTCTTTCTATCTATCTATTTATCTGTCTATCTATCTATCTATCTGTCTGTCTATCTGTCTATCTGTCTGTTTGTCTATCTATCTGTCTCTGTGTCTATCTATCAATCTGTCTATCTGTCTATCTTTCTATCTGTCTAGCTGCAAGCTTGAAGACGAAGCTAGCCTGCGAGACTTCCTCAAGTTTTGAAGTTGACAACATCGAAAACGCAGAAAATCTGCGAGATTTCCTCAAAGTTTGAACGTGACAACGTCAACAACGAAGGAATTCTGCGAGACTTCTTCAATTTTTGAAGTTGATAACATCAAAACTGAAGCAATTCTGCAAGACTTCCTTTAAAAATGGAAAGTTGAGTGCAGAGCTGACGGCCTCGTAGCAATGCGTTTTGCAATTTTTTCCATTCCATCTGTCTAAAGTACTGCGCCTGCCACGAAAATGTGAGGCCAGGTCATACCAAGTGCTGCACCTGATCTAAAATTCAAAAACAATGCCCTTTTCGGCACCCAAATTTGATGGCAACAACGATGGCAATCTCGAGGGCAAAAGCAATGGCAGTGGCAATCTGCGCCGACGGGGGCAAAGGTAATGGCAACATTGGTGGCAAAAAAACACTGGCAAATGCGTGGGTGGGGAAAAAGCACGGGCGGCAAATTCAATGGCGAAATTTCAGCTGCGGGCAAAAGCCCTTGGCAACACACGTGGCAACGAAAGGGCCAACTTGCATTGCGGGCAAAAGCACTGGCAACACAGGTGGCAAAGCTATGGCAAAAAGTGTGGCAAGGGCTAAAGACTGGACGCGAAAGTGGGAAATCACTAGGACCTAGTAGGAAAAGCAAACCGAGAAGGCACATTGCAGCCGTTGGCTTGCACAAGCGACTTCTGAATTGTGCCATATACAAAGCAAGAGACCATTTTCAATGGTGTGACATGATCAAACTTCGTGCTTAGAAATTGGTGTGCTTACAGTTCACTTGGTCAGCAATTGCGTTTCGGTTGTGTTTTGGTCTAATGGTTTTCCGTGTCTCAGCCACGCTGGAATATTGTGCCATGCTGGTGGGGCACAGAAAAAAAGTGTTGAGCAAATTTTTGCGCAGCAGCTGCCCACCTGCCCGTCAGGAAATAAAGCCGATTTTTGCAAAAATAAGCATTATTTTTGACAAAATGGGCATTATTTTTTGATGGGCAATGATGGCAACCAGAAGGGCTCAAGCTGCTTCAGCGCCACCAGCAAGGGGATGGTTGAAAACAATATGCCCGCCTATCATATTTGCCTGGCTTCGTGTTTTATTCATAGGGGTTGGTGGGTGTTGCCCCCGTTGAAGGTGCAATAGAGCTGACATGATTTTTGTCAGCATCTCTCTCTCTCTCTCTACTTAGTTGATGTTGCCCCAAAATCTGCCAGCGCTTTTGCCATCAACTTACCATCCCATTTGAACCGGAAAAGTCTCTCACACCCTTTCCCCTTTCTGTCAACATGTGCCATGTACACTTAACGCCTCTTTTGTCACCGAAGGTGTTTGCAACCTTGTCTGCACAAAAAGTTGCCGTCAAATTTTGACACCTCTGCTGCCGCCAAAATGCGATTGCTAAACTTCCGGCTCAATTTTTGCCATGCAAAGTTGCCACCCCTTTGCCACCAAAATACGGCTGCCTCCATTTTTACCATCACATTCTGCCATCAATCTTGCCACCAACTCTTTATTGCCACTGAAACTGCCACCCGCGTTGCCATGTCCAACTGCCACCGCCACCGAACTTGCCACCTTAAACCGCCAGCAACCTCTGGCATAAGATGGTATGAGAGCAAACCTTTTAAACCTTAGATAAGCTGCACCTGTCACGCAAAATCACCTTAGCAAGCCTGAAGATCTGATGCTCCAAAATGCAACCCCTCTCAGGAAATCAGCGCCCTGATTTTTCACACACTTTGATGAACATGTGTCTTGCACTGCGCCTGCCATGCGACATGCATCTTTCCAGATCCTCTTCAAATGTCCCACGCCTGCCATTGTTTTTGGAAATGCTACAAAACCCTCACGATTTGCTCACTTTTGACACGGTGCACAAACCCTTGCGCCTGCCACGCGAAACGGCATCTCAACGCTCAAAAGTGGTCTGAGCATGTGGTGCTTTTAACATGTTGACTTGGAAACGTGCTTCGGGCCACAACGGCGCGCACTTCTTAACATCTCAACTTCCAAAAGTGATCCGAGAATAAGGATCCCGGTTTGAATTTCACCTATGGGGTCGAGACCCTCATTTTGTAGGCATTGCAAAAAGTTCCTAACCTCAGCCATTAAAAAATGATGGTTCTCAACCCCCAGAGGGTTACGCACCACTACAAAATGAAGATTTGTTTTTATCATCAAGTTACTTGAAGGGGACACTCCACCGCTACCATTACAAATTCCTTTGCTACAAAATGACTTTCGATTTTTAAAGGTCTCTCAACTACCGAAACATTGAAAACTTATAAAATGCAATTCCCAAGCTGTGGCTACAAAATGCATGGCCCAACCCGGAAATGCCCTTGATACGGGGCACAAGGCCTCCCATTCTGTAGTTGAAATTCGAACGGGGATGAATAAGGTGTTTTGTACATTTTGACTTCGAATTCGTGCTTCGCGCCACAATAGCGTGCAATTTTTCATCTCTCCTGTCCTCAGATGGCTCCGCACCCGCCGCTTTAGCCCTCCGGAGCCAGCACATTGGAAAACACAGTGTTTCGCGACTTTTCTACCCTTTCGCGCACTTGCATTTTTTTTCTTCTGACTCTTTCTCTTCTCTGATCTTCTTCCTTCTCACTTTCTCTTCTCTGACTCTTCCCACCTCTGCTTTACCATCTGTCCATATTGTTGGAAGTTTGACTTCTAGACTTCCTTTGATAATACAAAACTGTAGAAAAATAAATACTGCCAGTAGTACCGCGCAAGTCGGCGGCGGAAGTTTCAAATATAGGACACTATAGGAGAGGTGAGTTGTTGTGATGCATGGATGGCAGCGCGAAACCACTGATGGACCGAAAGGTGGTTGGAGTTGTGCTTTTTGGAGTGGTTGCAATGGCCACCTCAACCACAACTGCTGGATGTAGTGTGGCGTGGTGTAGCGCAATGTCATTGTAATTGCAGTTGCAGTTGTATTGTAGTGTAGGTGTTGTAGCTGTATTTGATGTTGTTGTAGTTGTAGTTGCAATGTCGTAGTTGTCGCTGTAGTAGGTGTCGTAGCTGTTGTACGTAGTTGTAGTTGTAGTGTAGTGGTGGTGTAGTGTGGTGAAGTGGAGTGGAGTGCAGTGTAGTGGGGTTGTAGTTGTAATTGTGGCTGTAGCTGTACTGTACTTGTAGCTATAGCTGTGGTTGATGTTGTTGTTGTAGTTGCAATGTTGTAGTTGTAGCTGTAGCTGTAGTGGTTGTCATAGTTGTTGTAGCTGTAGAAGTAGTTGTAGTAGTTGTACTTGCCATAGTCGTAGTCGTAGTATTGAAGTTGTAGTGTAGTGTCATGTATTGTAGTGTAATGATGGTGTAGTGTGGTGAAGTGGACTGTAGCGTAATGTAATTGTAGTTGTAATTCAAGTTGTAGTTGTACTTGAAGTTGTAGCTGTAGAAACAGTAGTAGTAGTAGTAGTAGTAGTAGCAGTAGTAGTAATAGTAGTGGCAGTGGTTGTTGTTGTGGTACTAGTAGTAGTAGTAGTAGTAGTAGTAGTAGCAGTAGCAGTAGTAGTAGTAACAGTAGTAGCAGTAGTAGCAGTATACAGTAGCAGGAGCAGTAGCAGCAGCAGTAGCAGCAGAAGCAGCAGAAGCAGCAGTAGCAGGAGCAGTAGCAGAAGCAGTAGCAGCAGAAGCAGCAGTAGCAGTAGTAGGAGTATTATCAGTAGAAGCAGTAGAAGCAGTAGTAGCAGTAGTAGCAGTAGTTGCAGTAGTAGTAGTAGTAGTAGTAGTAGCAGTAGTAGCAGTAGTAGTAGTAGCAGCAGTAGTAGTAGTAGCAGTAGTAGTGGTAGTAATAAAAAAAAGCTGCTACATTGCAAAAACATATGTGCGAGGTGGATGAGGAAAAACTGTCGTAGTTGTTGCTGTAATGCATTATTCCATTGATTGCAAACTGAAGCACGCATAGGAAAAACGTATTGTGGCGGGGTGGGTTTTTTAAATTGGGGGGGATACTCTACTACAACTAATCTACTACTACTACTGCTACTACTACTGCTACCACTACTACTACTTCTACTACTACTACTATTATTACTACTGCTACTAGTACTACTATTACTAAACTACTACTCCTCCTCCTCCTACTACTACTACTACTTACTACTACTTACTACTACTTACTACTACTTACTACTACTTACTACTACTTACTACTACTTACTACTACTTACTACTACTTACTACTACTTACTACTACTTACTACTACTTACTACTACTTACTACTACTTACTACTACGTACTACTACTTACTACTACTTACTACTACTTACTCACATACCAACGTATTACTATTACTGCTACTACTGCTACTACCTACTACCTACTACCTACTACCTATTACCTACTACCTGCTACTTACTACTTACTGCTTACTGCTTTCTGCTTTCTGCTTCCTGCTTGCTGCTTACTGCTTACTGCTGACTGCTTACTCCTACTGCTTACTGCTTACTGCTTACTGCTTACTGCTTACTAAAACAACAACAACAACAACAACTACTACTACTACTACGGCGAGTACTAGTACTAGTACTAGTACTACTACCACCACCACCACCACCACCACTACTACTACTACTACTACGACCACCACCACGACCACCACCACGACCACCACCACGACCACCACCACCACCACCACCACCACGACTACTACTACTACTACTATTAATACTATTACTATTACTGCTACTACTACTACTACTACTACTACTGCGACAACGTAATTTCATCAAAATTGATCTTCGTGGATGCAAGGACGCAGCTGTTTCCAATTAAAAACTCATGCTTTATTGATGGTCATTTCCAACTAATTCCTTCCAAATTCAAGCCATTCAACCTTTCATGGATGCTAATTCATAACTGAGTTTATCAAATTTGATACCTCATGGATGCTACTAGACTATGCAAATCTATGCAGCTAATTCCCATAGAATTGACGCTCCATCGGTGCTTATTTGCAAGCTAATTCCAGCAACATTGGTTCATGGATGAATGAACGAGCACATTATTTAGGGGGTTCGGTTTTGGGACCCCCTGAGTGGACCTTGTTGACCTAGTTGACCTATAGGGGGGGGGGTTATTAATCCGGGGGCGCGGAATTAAGTTGGCATTTTTTTTTGGTTCGGGGTTGGGTTCCTTGCTTTTGCATTGTTTTTCCAGCAGTTTTCATCAATTTTCCAATTGTTTTCGCTAGTTTTCCAGTGTTTTTCCTCCATTTTCCATAGTTCTCTATGATTTTCTAGCGCGTTCCATCAGTTTTCCAATAGTTTTCAAAAATTTTCCAGCGTTTCCCTCAGTTTTTCGATGGTTTTTCTTGTTTTTCTTCGCTTTTGCATTGTTTTTTCTATGTTTTTCTATATTTGTCGTTGCTTTTCTAGCGTTGTCAATCGATTTTTCCGTCCTACTCATTAGTTTTCCCTCTTTTGCATGATTTTGGACTTTGGTGTTGTTGTTGTTGTTGTTGTTGTTGTTGTTGTTGTTGTTGTTGTTATTGTTCTTGTTGTTGTTGTCGTTGTCGTTTTCGTTGTCGTTGTCGTTGTCGTTGTCGTTGTGGTGGTTGTTGTTGTTGTTGTTGTCGTTGTCGTTGTCGTTGTCCTTGTGGTTGTTGTTGTTGTTGCTGTTGCTGTTGTTGTTGTTGTGGTTGTGGTTGTGGTTGTGGTTGTTGTTGTTGTTGTTGTTGTTGTTGTTGTTGTTGTTGTTGTTGTTGTTGTTGTTGTTGTTGTTGTTGTTGTTGTTGTTGTTGTTATTGTTCTTGTTGTCGTCGTCGTCGTCGTTGTTCTTGTTGTTGTTGTTGTTGTTGTTGTTCTTGTTGTTGTTGTTGTGGTGGTGGTTGTGATTGTTGTGGTTGTGGTTGTGGTTGTGGTTGTGGTTGTGGTGGTGGTCGTCGTCGTCGTCGTCGTCGTCGACTTCCTAGCAAGGGGAGGGTCGGAATTAAGAAAAAACGAGTGGGGGGCGCGGGAGGAGGGCTCTTTTCAATAATTGTTGAGTATATGTATATGGGTCTTGTTACTTTGTCCTTGTTGTTCTTCTTGTTGTTGTTGTTGTTGTTGCTGTTGTTTGTTCTATTTCTATCGCAGTTATTCCTCTGTCTATCGATCTATCTATCTTTTAATAATTGTTGCGGTTGTGGCGGTTGTGGTGCTGGTTGTGGTTGTGGTTGTGCTTGTGATGGTGGTTGTGGTTGTTGTGGTTGTGGTGGTGGTCGTTGTCGTCGACTTCCCAGCAAGGGGAGGGTTGGATTAAATAAAAAAAAAACGGGTGGGGGGTGCGGGGGGAGGGCGCAGCGCCTCCCCCCGCAATGCGTCCTATGCGACTTGCACCCCGGCGTTGCTTTTCTCCATTGTTTGGATCGATTTTGTTGTGCATAAAATAAAATTCAAAGCAATCAGTGGAAACATGAAGAGCACCGTGCAAAAATGAAGAAGACAACCCATGGAAAATGATGACAACTTATGAAAACATGCGGAAAACTCATGCCAACATTAAGAAAAACTTATGGGATCTTATGGGAATTTAAGAAAACTCATAGAAACATTTTAAAAAATGGAAAGAAACGCAGCCAGAAGCTAGAAGCCAGAAGCCGCAGCCAGAATCCGCAGAAGTCAGAACAAATACTGCGTTGTTGGGCTGATGTTATATAGTCATATTTAAAACCCCAACGGAAAATTCGTTTGTTGGAGGTTATTTCAGGGATATGTTGGGCATATGTTGGGCCATTATAGGCTAGGTTGGGCCTATCTATATTGGAGCCAGGTTTGGTCTATGTTTAAATAAAAACGATGGAAACATGAAGAAGAAAATCCAAGCAGCACGAGCCAGACACGAAGCCAGAAACTAGACCCGCAGCCAAAAGCCAGAAGCAAGAATCCAGAAGCCGCAATAGTCAGAAGCCAGAAGCCGCAGAAGCCAAAAGCCAGAAGCCAGAAGGTAAAGGCATGAAGAAAACTAATGTAAAAATGAAGAAACTGAAACCTATGGAAAAATGAAGGCAACAATGCAAAAAATATGTTTCATTTAGGGTTTCATTTAGGATTCTTTTACGATGTCTTTGGCGTTTCATTTAGGCGTTTCATTTAAGGTTTCTGTAGGGTTTCATTGATGCTTTCATTTAGGGTTTCTTTAGGGTGTCATTTAGGGTTTCTTTAGGGTGTCATTTAGGGTTTCTTTAGGTTTTCATTTATAGTTTCTTTAGGGTTCGTTTAGGGTGTCATTTAGGGTCTCTTTGGGGTTTCACACACATCAACTCACATAGATATAGTAGGAGGCCAGATTCAACAAGTGTCCTGAGATACCTTTTTCAGACATAACAAAAAGAGTTCGTTAGGACACTTGATGTTGAAAAAGGTTGCAGTTTCTCTCCGATAAGCATGCATATAAACTCAAAGGTACACAGGGAAACTTCTGACTGCCATGCAACCATTGTGAAACACAATTCAAGCAAATATAGTTAGAGAACAACAGTTCAACAAGTGTCTTGAAATAGGGTCTTAAGAACTTTAGGAACAGCAAGTAGTTGGGACACTTGTTGAAAACAGGTCTCATTTCCTCTCACAACAGCATGCATATAAGCTCATATTACGACTGTAGTTTCTGTGCAGTTTACATGCAATTTATATGCAGTGTATTCTATGAAATTATGAAATGTTATATGCAAACTACAATACTACACATACATTCAACAGAAGTGCGGCCAAAAGCCAAAAACCAAGTGAAACCAAAGCCAAAAAAAACAACACAAACCAAAAACCAAAAGCCAAGAGTCAAGTGAAGCCAAAGCCAAAAGCCAAAAGCCAAAAGCCAAAAGCCAAAAGCCAAAAGCCAAAAGCCAAAAGCCAAAAGCCAAAAGCCAAATGGGCATGCAAAGTGGCTCCAAACTGCATCAAATAGCACGCAAATCAGAGATTTTGGCTCCAAAATGCAGCAAATACAAGCCAGAAGCCAGAAACCGAAGGAGCCAGAAGCCAAAAGCCAAAAGCCAGAAGCCAAAAGCCAGAAGCCAAAAGCCAGAAACCCCCCCAAAAAAATGCCCCCACCCCCAAAAAATGCCAAAAAACATACCCCTCCTTAATCCGGGGTCAACATTATATATATATAATATAAATAATTATATATATATATATATATATCGCATTACATGCCTTTGTTAAAAACACCAGTATCTTCATTTCTACTGCGTTCATTTCCACTGTCACTGCTGCCCTGCCATTCGGCAGCATCCAGGACCAATACGGGCTCCTCATCGCCCGCATAAGCCACATCTGCCAGCTTGGCATATCTCAGGAGGTCCTGAAACAGGGCCACATCGCCTTCCAAATCCGTCATGCCGCAGGCACGGAGCATCGCCTGCCCCTTCTTCCAGTCTTCAGTTCTCAGCTCATTTTGTTCTGAGACCTCCAGGTGACCAGGTAGCGCGCCACAATGTGTGTTGTGGGGAAATGCTATGTACATCTATGTACTATTTTGCGAATCCACAGTATGAGGACCACCCAAGCCGCTGGGGCAACCAAAATCTCATTCAGTCTTGCTGACAGGTGTCAATATCAACAAAGCCACTGCGTCAAGATTGTGTTTTGAAACATTTTCTTGCTAAAACCATTTAGTTTGAGAGAACACGAGGACACGACAACTTTCCACGTTTAAACCATTGGGTTCAAAATAACATCAACTTCAGAGCTGGTGGAACTGACCATCTCGCCTTGAAGAACACGGCCATGGGGTCGATGGTGCTCAGCTTGAGATGACCAAAATAGGAAGATAGGACCTTCCCCCGAAGATGCCCGAAGTTGCTTTGGGAAGTACCGACCAAAGCAATGGAGGTAACAAGGAAAAAACATACATTCATGTTACATGTTTCAGTCATTTTTCAGTTCTCAAAAATGACATGTCTGGCGGAGATTCTCTCAATATGTATTTTGCACTCTTTTCACGGGTGAAAGGGAAGGCCACCGAAGAAAAAATCCTGCAACTCCATCAGCACTACAGTAATCGCTGGCACCTTCAACACAATCATTCCTGCCTCATTCACTTGCTCCAGCACCAATCGCCCCGTTTCAATTTCTTGAATCATGCCAGGCATGTAGCGTTCCACAGCCATGCGGAACATTTTGGTGCCCTCAGTTTCCTCACACTTGGTTGGCTTCGTCAGCACCAGGGCGCCTGCCAAGCCTACCACGCCAGAAATCTGACGGCCTGGTGGTTGCCATGACCGCAGCCCCAGGCGACTCAGGCGGCCCAGGGTGGCACGGCTCAAGGCTTTCATGGTGCCCCAGCTGCAGCCAGCTATGGTGGCTTGAGTCCCAGGGCAGCAGAGATAACAAGCTGAGGGTCGCTTGAAGACTTATCAGAAAAACGTCAAAGATGCCGTGTGTTTGTAGGAAAATGTGGTTTAGACATGTTTAGACCAGTCGCAAACCCCTCCCAGATTCGCAGTCCCACCTTCTCAAACAACTCTGAAGACATCTCACGAAGATATTTCTCCTGCCGTGCTGAGGTGCACTGCCAGAGAAGCATGCTGGGGGCCGTGGAGGTCCAAACATTGAAAGGGTGATCGCGATCGAGGCCATTGACTACGCCAGGTCTTGGCAATATCTGCTTTTCAGCATCGGTGAACATGAAATGTCTGCTGATTCAATTCACTCCAGTTCCTTCTTCAACAACTTCCCATGCACTTTGCAACACACGAAACCTGCCTTGTTGTTCATCCTTGTTCTCCCACAACTGGTTCACTAGATACTGGAAAGTCTACAAGAGAACTTAAATCCGCCGACCCTGCCTTAGCCAAGGCAGGGGCGGCGCCTGGGACCACCGCAGGTGTGGAACTTTTTTTCGTTCCCAATGCTTTGCGCTTTCCACGAGCCACCCAGGCCATAGCACCCTCTGTTCACCGCCCAGGAGCCACTCAGGCCACAGCACTTTCTGTGCACTTCCCACGAGCCACTCATGCCACAGCAATCTCTGTTTCTACGGCGTTCCAAAACGCAACAGGCCGCGGCAGACCTTTCCTGCAGCTCCAACAAGTCCCTGAGGCCCTGGCAGTGTCCTTTTAAGGAGGTTCAAGGCTGCCGTTTGCCAGCCCGCAAAACTCCCCAAACCCTCCCCTGCAGCTCCCGGGCGCCACTCAGGCCGCGGCAGACCTTTCCTGCAGCTCCAACAAGTCCCTGAGGCCCTGGCAGTGTCCTTTTAAGGACGTTCAAGGCTGCCGTTTGCCAGCCCGCAAACCTTCCAAACCCTCCCCTGCAGCTCCCAGGCGCCACTCAGGCCGCGGCAGACCTTTCCTGCAGCTCCAACAAGTCCCTGAGGCCCTGGCAGTGTCCTTTTAAGGACGTTCAAGGCTGCCGTTTGCCAGCCCGCAAAACTCGCCAAACCCTCCCCTGCAGCTCCCAGGCGCCACTCAGGCCGCGAGCCACCCAGGCCATAGCACCCTCTGTTCACCGCCCAGGAGCCACTCAGGCCACAGCAATTTCTGTGCACTTCCCACGAGCCACTCATGCCACAGCAATCTCTGTTTCTACGGCGTTCCAAAACGCAACAGGCCGCGGCAGACCTTTCCTGCAGCTCCAACAAGTCCCTGAGGCCCTGGCAGTGTCCTTTTAAGGAGGTTCAAGGCTGCCGTTTGCCAGCCCGCAAAACTCGCCAAACCCTCCCCTGCAGCTCCCAGGCGCCACTCAGGCCGCGGCAGACCTTTCCTGCAGCTCCAACAAGTCCCTGAGGCCCTGGCAGTGTCCTTTTAAGGACGTTCAAGGCTGCCGTTTGCCAGCCTGCAAAACTCGCCAAACCCTCCCCTGCAGCTCCCAGGCGCCACTCAGGCCGCGGCAGACCTTTCCTGCAGCTCTAACAAGTCCCTGAGGCCGTGGCAGCGTCTTTTTATGGACGTTTCAAGGCTGGGCTGCCGTTTGCCAGCCCGCAAAACTCCCCAAACCCTCCCCTGCAGCTCCCAGGCGCCACTCAGGCCGCGGCAGACCTTTCCTGCAGCTCCAACAAGTCCCTGAGGCCCTGGCAGTGTCCTTTTAAGGACGTTCAAGGCTGCCGTTTGCCAGCCCGCAAAACTCGCCAAACCCTCCCCTGCAGCTCCCAGGCGCCACTCAGGCCGCGGCAGACCTTTCCTGCAGCTCCAACAAGTCGCTGAGGCCCTGGCAGCGTCTTTTTATGGACGTTCAAGGCTGCCGTTTGCCAGCCCGCAAAACTCCCCAAACCCTCCCCTGCAGCTCCCAGGCGCCACTCAGGCCGCGGCAAACCTTTCCTGCAGCTCCAACAAGTCCCTGAGGCCCTGGCAGTGTCCTTTTAAGGACGTTCAAGGCTGCCGTTTGCCAGCCCGCAAAACTCGCCAAACCCTCCCCTGCAGCTCCCAGGCGCCACTCAGGCCGCGGCAGACCTTTCCTGCAGCTCTCACAAGTGCCTGAGGCCGTGGCAGTGTCTTTTTATGGACGTTCAAGGCTGCCGTTTGCCAGCCCTCAAAACTCCCCAAACCCTTCCCTGCAGCTCCCAGGCGCCACTCAGGCCGCGGCAGACCTTTCCTGCAGCTCCAACAACTCCCTGAGGCCGTGGCAGTGTCCTTTTAAGGAGGTTCAGGGCTGCCGTTTGCCAGCCTTCAAAACTCGCCAAAAAAAAACCCCCCCCTGCACTCCAGGCGCCACTCCAGGCCCTGGCAGCGTCTTTTTATGGACGTTCAAGGCTGCTGTTTGCCAGCCCGCAAAACTCCCCAAACCCTCCCCTGCTGCCAACTCAGGCCGCGGCAGACCTTTCCTGCAGCTCCAACAAGTTCCTGAGGCCCTGGCAGTGTCCTTTTAAGGATGTTCAAGGCTGCCGTTTGCCAGCCCGCAAAACTCGCCAAACGCTCCCCTGCAGCTCCCAGGCGCCACTCAGGCCGCGGCAGACCCTTTTCCCCTCAGCTCTCACAAGAGTCCCTGAGGCCGTGGCAGCGTCTTTTATGGACCGTTCAAGGCTTCCGTTTGCCAGCGCCCGCAAAACTCGCCAAACCCTCCCCTGCAGCTCCTAGGCGCCACTCAGGCCGCGGCAGACCTTTCCTGAAGCTCCAACAAGTCCCTGAGGCCCTGGCAGTGGGTTTCCTTTTGGAACGTTCAAGGCTGCCGTTTGGCCATCCCGCAAACACTCCTCAACCCTCCCCTGCAGCTCCCAGGCGCCAACTCAGGGGCCGCGGCAGACCTTTCCTGCAGCTCTAACAAGTCCCTGAGGCCGTGGCAGCGTCTTTTTATGGACGTTCAAGGCTGGGCTGCCGTTTGCCAGCCCGCAAACTCCCCAAACCCTCCCCTGCAGCTCCCAGGCGCCACTCAGGCCGCGGCAGACCTTTCCTGCAGCTCCAACAAGTCCCTGAGGCCCTGGCAGTGTCCTTTTAAGGACGTTCAAGGCTGCCGTTTGCCAGCCCGCAAAACTCGCCAAACCTTCCCCTGCAGCTCCCAGGCGCCACTCAGGCCGCGGCAGACTATTCCTGCAGCTCTAACAAGTCCCTGAGGCCGTGGCAGCGTCTTTTTAAGGACGTTTCACAAAAAGGCTGCTCCAAAACCCTCCCTGCGCGTCCCAGGCGCCCATCAGCAGCGGCAGACCTTTTCCTGCAAGCTCCAACAATCCCTGGGCCGTGGCATGTGTCCTTTTAAGGGGAGGTTCAAGGCTGCCGTTTGCCGCCTTCACAACTCCCCAAACCCTCCCCTGCAGCTCCCAGTCGCCACTCAGGCCGTCGGCAGACCTTTCCTTCCTGCAGCTCCCAAGTCCCTGCGGCCGTTGGCAGCTCTTTTTTATGGACTTTCAAGGCTGCCGTTTGCCATCCTCAAAACTCCCCAGCCCTCCCCTGCCGCTCCCAGGCGCACTCAGGCCGCGGCAGACCTTTCCTGCAGCTCCAACAAGTCCCTGAGGCGCTGGCAGTGTCCTTTTAAGGACGTTCAAGGCTGCCGTTTGCCAGCCCGCAAAACTCCCCAAACCCTCCCCTGCAGCTCCCAGGCGCCACTCAGGCCGCGGCAGACCTTTCCTGCAGCTCTAACAAGTCCCTGAGGCCGTGGCCGTGGTCGCTTTTCAGATCTTTTAAGGAGGTTCAGGCCTGCCGTTCTGCCAGCCTTTCAAACTCCCTCAAACCCTCACCCTGCCAGCTCCCAGCGCCAACTGCAGGGCCGCGCAGACCTTTCCTCCCTGCATCTCCAACAAAGTCCCCTGAGGCCCTGGCGTGTTTCCTTTTAAAAAATTTACGGAGGTCCCAGGCTGCCGTTTGCCAGCCTTCAAAACTCGCCAAAACTCGACAAACCCTCCCCTGCAGCTCCCAGGCGCCACTTAGGCCGCGGCAGACCTTTCCTGCAGCTCCAACAAGTCCCTGAGGCCCTGGCAGTGTCCTTTTAAGGAGGTTCAAGGCTGCCGTTTGCCAGCCCTCAAAACTCCCCAAGCCCTCCCCTGCAGCTCCCAGGCGCCACTCAGGCCGCGGCAGACCTTTCCTGCAGCTCCAACAAGTCCCTGAGGCCGTGGCAGTGTCCTTTTAAGGAGGTTCAAGGCTGCCGTTTGCCAGCCTTCAAAACTCCTCAAACCCTCCCCTGCAGCTCCCAGGCGCCACTTAGGCCGCGGCAGACCTTTCCTGCAGCTCCAACAAGTCCCTGAGGCCCTGGCAGTGTCCTTTTAAGGAGATTCAAGGCTGCCGTTTGCCCGTCCGCAAAACTCCCCAAACCCTCCCCTGCAGCTCCCAGGCGCCACTTAGGCCGCGGCAGACCTTTCCTGCAGCTCCAACAAGTCCCTGAGGCCCTGGCAGTGTCCTTTTAAGGAGGCTCTTATTTCTTTTTTGTTTTCGTTGTCTTTTTCTCGGGAACGTGCCACTGCTTGTTGTGACATGGTTTTCCCGAACGCGCCGTTTCGTACTTCGTTTTGTAGACTCTGCAGCCATATATCTTGGGTACGCTCGCACTCGACCAGTTCTGTCACGCCATGGATGCCGTCCGGGGTTTCGCCCCAGACTAACTCCTGCCCGCGGATGGTATGGGCTACTTTCTTCGTTTTGCATTGCATCAACCATTCCCATGGGACATCTCCCAAAAAGGTTCCACGTGGCGGTGGCAGCTGCCACATATCACCTGCCAGAATAACGTTTAACCCTCCAAAGGGACGAGCATATGCCGCATCCTTTGCATCTCTCTCTCTCTCTCTCTCTCTACCGGACCACCCCCATAAGGGGGGTCGGCGGCACCAGGGCGCTAGCCCATTCTATTCTACCAATAAACAGTTCCAGCCCCGTTCGCTGCTCTCAATCTGCCGTTCACCTTGGCTCCCAAGTTGACTCGCTCAGCCATCTGGTTCTTGTGACGGCAGCGCTCATTCCTAACCTTGGAGGCAGACCGCAAAATTGGTCATTCACCAAATAGGCTCTCCACGCACAGAAAAAGATCCTTGAGATTCCTTGAGATTTATAATCATCTTTCCATGTGTTTCCCACTATGTTCCGATATGTTCCGATTTTTCTATATTTTTCTCCCATAGTCATAGAAAAATTGCGAAAAACGGGCCCCATGTAATCCATGTGTAGCCTATGCATACCCTATGCCGCCTATGCCTCCAATCTGGCACTTGTGGCACATCATGGCCTATTGAAGTCACTATTGGGACTCCCGGGCATCATGCCATTGCAGGTCCACCGAGGTGTACCAAAACTCCTGGGGTTTGGATGGTGACCCGTCCTTACCTCTCGAGATGATTTAGATTCCCATCCATACAAAAACATGGTAAAACAAAACTGGTGATGGTTTAGACTCAGACCTGGAGCTTACCCCAAAACGTTTGATGATGTCTGTGAGGCTGCTTCTAAGCTCAAGTCATTAGCACATCATTCACTTTCTTTGAAGCCCTTTGAACTATGGCAACTATGGGAAGAGATCAGAAAACCAGTCTGTTTCGAGGCCTGAAAGCCTGCAAGTCTGTTCGCTTTGCGGACACCTTGAAGGTGGGGTTCTGCTACTCGATCTACATCTAGTAGAAGGTTGCGAAGATCAAACTACCAGCCTTGCACAACCAATATATTATACAATGCTTAAACCAGCTAGGGATGGTTTCTACCATCCGTTTAATTGGCAAAATTGGATGATGTATTTTTGGGTTTAAAACATTGGTAGTCCTGACTGGAACATGCAGTACTGCTTCCAGCTGCTCATACGGTCCCCCACTGAATCCTTGGGCATGAACTCAGGATCTCTCTTCGCAGCGGATGGTCCGTTGGTGGTGCTGAGCGCAGCAGAGATGGTAGCGGGCTGAAACAGCCAAAGTCACGGGCAAAGCAGATCGTTGTAAGTCGAAGTCTTACGGTAACATCTGCATATCGCTCATTGTTTTCAAACCAAAATCTCAAGTTTTTGTGCAAGTTGTTTCCTTCAATTCTGGGACAGCACTGCTCTTTCTTCCTGCATTCATTCATAAAAGAAACATCACCATAGTATGGCTAATATAGATAATATTAATATAGATTAATATGAATCTTATATCATATAGAGTATCTTGTAGAGCACCAGTATGCACCAGTTATCAATGTCATTCTATGTCATTCTATGTCGGTCTATGTCATTCTATGTCGTTCTACACCATCCCACAAGAACTACGAAACATCACTGCTCTCCCTGCCTGCCCGGAAGCACAGCCTGATTCCCCGCCATCAGTTTCTTCTTTTGCTCCCCAGCACTGGCAGGTGACGTGACGAATTATGCGCATTTATGGCACAAAAAACGGGTCGTTCCCAAAATGAGGAAACACATCAACATGACAAGTTCTAGTAGGGAAAATTCGGTAAGCCATGGGAATTTAGGTATGTCCCATTTTTGGGACTAGACCAATGATTGTTCGGTATATGAAACCGTCCAAACATCTGAGGGTCAATCTATTTCTTCGGCGAAAAATGCTGAAAACAACCTAATTTGGGTCTAGGAACTTACATTTTCCAACAGGCTCCTTTCATCCATTTCCCCAAGTTTCCCTCCAGCGCGCGCCTTGGTAGGTTCATGCTCTCGGGCACATGCACCTGCTTCACATATTTGAAGGTCTCCTTCAGATTCGCCAGCATCTCCTGGCAGATCTCAGTAGACCTGACCCAAAAGTCTGACATTCTGCATGATCCATTGGATACTTCTTGATATTCTAGATGAACAGGATGAACATTTAACATGTGCTTCAAAATGCTTCATACATGTTCATACATTCTTCATAGGTTCTTTAATCTTGATGGACCAGGTGGATATAGGTGGATGTTCCCGTTCCTCCCGGGGCCGTCCTTCTGGGCCTTGGTGGAGTAAACCGACTTGTCCACGCCGCCAAAGATGTCCGAGGTCATGTGAACCATCCTCCTCTCCCTGACGGGACGACATCGGGCATCGCGGTACAGCTGGGGATGCAACAGATCTCAAGATTTTGCCCAAAAGCACCTGGGCAAAATATTGGCATATTTTGGCTAACATTGCTTGACACTAAAATGATCCAAATATATGATAATATATGCAAATCTCTGTTCTACTGGGCCTTGAATTTTAATACAGAACCAGTTGACACGCTCTTTCGGAACACAAAGAATTATGACAATGAAACCGCACCCACAGCCAAATCCCAGGTGGTTTTGCATTCAAAGTGCGGTTTAAAATGCTTCACACAGATTTTTTACTGTTTTCTGATGTTCCCATTTTTTTTAGCATAGAGAATGGTATTTGGTGTTTGTTTTTGGGGGTTCTGTTCCCACCTGGCACTCAGCTCCCGTTCTCCCACCACCGCCATGGCAGCAGTCGGTGATCAAGATCCAAAGTTCCAAACCATGGGACAGCACATGACAGCACCAATGGCAACGGATGGAAACGGATGGACGCTTGCAAATGTTGAAACTGGCAATACTTTTGACTTGACAACCTATCAAAATGTGACTGATATGACTCTGATCGTTTTTTCCGAACCTTCCGAATTATCGACGATATCTTCCATTTGATTTCTGTTCCTCTTGATCCAGACCGACAGCAAGGTAATGTGATTCCCATCAATGAACCTCACCTTTGACACGACAGTATTCCACTGGCCATGTTTCAGCCACCTTCCCCACACGTTGTGCATTATGCATGTCCCAGAGATGGACCACTTTTTTGCACCCATAACTCGCACGGCCAAGCCAAGGCCAGCGAATATTTCTGATTTTCGTCGCGATTTTTACGCGACCCGCCGGGGTGAACGGTGTGGTTCAACTCATCCCACAGCGTGACTCAGCGTGGCAAAATGTTCCCATGTTGGATGACATGTTGGAACACGTGGAACCTCTTGAGGTTATTGATCTCCATGCTGCGGTGTTGGTGTTTGAAGATTTTTTTCTGGTTCCGATGGTTCCAAGAATTTGCTTTGGACTCTAGTTTCAATCTGTGTTTCCAAGTGGTATAGTATCGAGGACTGGAGTTGGTTAAGCTGCTCAGATCGCTCCGATATTGGCCTTGGTGCAGAAGCGTTCCAAGATGCGTTCAAGTTATGCTCATGAAAACAGTAAAATCAATCAAACATATCCAAAACAACGTATACTTCCAAGTGTCTAAAAGTGTTTGACATCCAGCATTGGTTTATAGGAATATCAGAATGGTTTCAGATTGGACGCCAAAATGCCAAAAACATGCTGAATTTGAGAATAAAAAATGACCAGTCAATCTGTGGTCCCCGTGGTTGGGTTGTAAACTTTCGAGGCTGGCCATGAACATCAAAATAGCTGGTTGTCATGGATATTCATCCCATAAAAGATAAGGACATTGTAGCTTGTGACCCATCCTAAACTGCAGGTCAAATGAAATCATAGTCGAATCATGTCACCATTTAAGTGTTGGGTTCTCTCCCCAGCTTTGGTGGTTTTCCAGAATTCTACGGGAGAATATACTGGAAACCTGTATACATAAGCAAAAATCAAGGTGTTTCTTGGGGTTATCCATGCAATCCATCCATCGATACGCGTTTTATCCCCACAAAACCAAATGATATCCCTTGATATCCCTGGATATCCCCATGAAAACCAATACAAGAGTTTTCCGATGTTCCCGTAAATTTGACGCCATACCCATATCATCCCATATCTAATCTCCAGCACACCAACTGCTTCCCCTCAGCGCCCTGCTAATCTGGTTTGCCGAGCAGGCACTGGGTCTGCATGGGTCAATCAAGAGCACTAGCGGATCTTGGGGAGTTGAACGGAAACTGTATGTTGGCACAGCGCCTCGCCACATTTGTTCATCATGGTTCATCAACCTTTCGGATATTTAATGTGATCCATTTTCAACGACCGTCATCGCAGCATCACCATGCATCACCCCTCCCATTAGCTCCGGTATGGGTCCAAGTTGGGGTACAAATGGAGCTATCTCCACCATCTTCCAGGGTTTTGACATGTGACCAAGGAAAACCCACCAGTGATCCATGAAAAAACCTGATTTTTTTGTACGTCATACCGTCATACTCCAGGGATCTCCAGGTCCAACTTCCCGATCCCATCCACAGCCTAGGACTCACCTCTTCCGCCCTCGCGATCGGCTGCCACTCTTCCGACGGCGCCGCGATCGGCTGCTGCTGGTCCGCTTCCTACAGTTGTGGGGTACCCGAAAATTGATGGTTTATAATGGCATATCCCAAATACATGGATTTGGGGGTACTGCCATTTTAAGGGAACCTCCATGTTGGTAAAACCAATGGTAAACCATGATAAACCTGCCATCAAAAACCACAAATTTGTAGTATTTGGGTTTATTGTTTTGGATTTACCACATTAATTATAATGATGGGGACCGTGATCAACATTAATGGTAATGATGGAGATCACATTCTCATTCATTATCTTTATATGATTTTATATGTCAGCAATATCAACAAACTTGATGAAAATAATGATGGAAATAACGATTAATAATATATAAACACATATATGTTTCCCACGGCTGCCAAATTTGACCACTCGTCCTGTTGTATTTTTTCCGAAAGAAAATCAACCAATATATAGAAGTCCATTTGTCTGGCGCAAAAACATCCAAAAGATTGAATTCCCGCAAATTCAAAGAATTGGATCATTTCTGTGTATTTACAATACGCTAGAAACCCAGTGCCACATCCAGACCGAATGTCACCCACCTTCTGCGTCGGCTTCTATCGCGGCTTCTGCTTCTTTCTTTTCCTCTGGCGACTCTGGCGTTGGACAAAGTCTCAGATCTCGTGCTGGTGCCAAATTTGCGGATAATAAAGCAATCGAACGCAAAGTGACTGGACTATTATAAAGCATCCCTGCCAGTGCACCCTCTGACTGATTGAGTATTGCAAAATCTCTTGATTGATATTGGTCGATCATGATTTTTACATATTTTTACCATTACTTAAAATATTGCAACATTATGAACAATTGTTGTTTTCAGTGGGTTTTCGTGGACAAATCCAACATTTTTGAAGCACTGCGAAACAAAACCACCCCGAACGCACCTCGTTCTCGATCCCGTTGCTGTGCTCTGGCGCGCTCGCGCTCCAGAAACAGATCACGGCCTCGGAAGAAAATGGCACACAGAGGCTGGGTGTGTATGGGCAGTAGCAAATCTAGAGGGTTGGAACTAGTTGACATCTGATTGTACCTGGTTGCATCCTGGTTCACACATAGGGGTGAAACCATCATTTATCCACCAATCTTTGTCACGATCTAAATCTGTCTAAATGATTCTAAATGATTCATCATCATTGCAACACTTTGTCCATCTTGAGCCTAGAGTTGTGTGTTTCCGTTCTTGCGCCACCAACATGGCAATGGGAAAAATGAAAAACGCCCCAAGGATCCAATCGCGAAATCCGCTACGCTCCAAGTCAGCCATCAGCTAGCAAAAAACCGGTATTGTACCCATCCCAGGATATCCCAGGTAAAAGTCAAGCCATTGGGACCCCAAAACACAATGTGAACAATGTGAGGTTGGGTACCTACCAAAAATAATTTCACCAGAGATTTTAAGGCCGCCTTGGGTCTGAAATGGCTTGACATGGCTTGACCCATGCCTATCTCTATCCCTTAGCATGCCCAAGGCGGTGACTCGTGACTTCGAGATTCCTCTCAGTTGCAGAGGGAGGGGCCCCTCGACCTCTGCCCTTGCCCTGCATGAACTGCGCCTGGAGAATGGAGCAGAATTCATTTCAATGGCTGGTAAATTATGCAAGCGACCTAAAAGAACTTTGAAGTGGCCAAGAGGCAAACCCTCGAACGCGGGCAAGGAAGTTTCGAGAGGGCGAGAAGGCTATAAAAATAAAGGAAAACCATAGGAACGATGCCTGACCGCACTGGCTGTCACGGCCGTTGACCGCGTCAGCTCTTGAAATTTTTTTTGCTTTCACATTTCTTTTTTTTCGGCATCTTGTCTGATGATATCACTTTCTCTTGATCCGGCTTGCTCCTGGCATCTCTGACTCTTGACAGACCTTCCGGTTGCTTGCTGCTTGTCTGGACGCCTTTTTCTCCCTGGCTTTTCTTTTCTAATTTCGTCTTCTGATGATGCCACTTTCTCAATATTTCTGGTTTGCGCTTGTAATCTCTGAATCTTGACGGGCCCTTTCTTGTTGACAGCTCTGGAACCTGGGACCTGACGCGCTTTCTCTCCTGACAAACTTCTTTCCCTACTCTCTTCACTCCCCTTGTCTCTTCCCTTCCCTAATTACTCTCGTCGCTTCCCCAATTTCTTCACATCCCTACTCTCGTCACCTCCCTACTCTTGTCACTTTCCGTACTCTCCTCTCTTGCCTACTACTCGCTTCAATTCCCGACTCCGTGCACATCCCCACTGACTTCATGTCCCCAACCTCTTGACTTCCCTAGTCTTTTCACGTCCCTAACATGTCTCTATTTTTTTACTCTTCAGTTCCCTATTCTCGTCAGTTCTCTATTTTTTGTTCGCTCTTCACCTATGAATCTCTTCACTTCCCTCTCTCCTCACTTTACATAAGCCTGAAGCAACCACAAACCTGAAGACACAAACCTGAAGCAACCATATTACAGTGCGATCTGCACACCTGAATTCTGCTTTACAATGTATGACGCACCCGACCGCAAGCCGCACCCGTCGCACAGACAAGGATCTCCACATCGCCGCCTGGAGTCACTTTATGCGAGAAAACAGAAGGCCTCATGCGATTTCTACCCTCCAAGCATCACCTTGACGAAACAATTCCACTTCGATCTGCGGTCAAAAACCTTAATGGCTCTTCACATCTATACTCTCTGCACTTCTCTACTCTCTTCACATCTCTACCCCCTTCACATCTCTACTCTCTTCACATCTCTACTCTCTGCACTTCTCTACTCTCTTCACATCTATACTCTCTACACATCTCTACTCTCTTCACATCTAAACTCTCTGCACTTCTCTACTCTCTTCACATCTATACTCTCTACACATCTCTACTCTCTTCACATCTATACTCTCTGCACTTCTCTACTCTCTTCACATCTCTACCCTCTTCACATCTGTACTCTCTTCACATCTCTACTCCCTTCACATCTATAGTCTCTGCACTTCTCTTCTCTCTTCACATCTATACTCTCTTCACATCTCTACTCTCTTCACATCTATACTCTCTCCACTTCTCTACTCTCTGCACATCTCTACCCTCTTCGCATCTCTACTTTCTTCACATCTCTACTCTCTGCACTTCTCTACTCTCTTCACATCCCTACTCTTTTCACATCTATACTCCCTTCACATCTCTACTCTCTTCACATCTATACTCTCTGCACATCTCTACCCTCTTCACATCTCTACTCTCTTCACATCTCTACTCTCTTCACGTCTCTACTCTCTTCACATCTCTACTCTCTTCACATCTATACTCTCTGCACTTCTCTACTCTCTTCACATCTCTACCCTCTTCAAATCTCTACTCTCTTCACATCTCTACTCTCTGCTCTTCTCTACTCTCTTCACATCCCTACTCTCTTCACATCTCTACTGTCTTCACATCTATACTCTCTGCACCTCTCTACCCTCTTTACATCTCTACTCTCTTCACATCTCTAATCTCTGCACTTCTCTACTCTCTTCACATCTATACTCTCTTCACATCTCTACTCTCTTCACATCTATACTCTCTGCACTTCTCTACTCTCTTCACATCTCTACCCTCTTCACATCCCTACTCTCTTCACACCTATACTCTCTCCACTTCTCTACTCTCTGCGCATCTCTACCCTCTTCACATCTCTACTCTCTTCACATCTCTACTCTCTGCAGTTCTCTATTCTCTTCACATCTATACTTTCTTCACATCTCTACTCTCTTCACATCTATACTCTCTGCACTTCTCTGATCTCTTCACGTCCCTACCCTCTTCACATCCCTACTCTCTTCACATCTATACTCTCTTCACATCTCTACTCTCTTCACATCTGTACTCTCTTCACATCTCTACTCCCTTCACATCTATAGTCTCTGCACTTCTCTTCTCTCTTCACATCTATACTCTCTTCACATCTCTACTCTCTTCACATCTATACTCTCTGCACTTCTCTACTCTCTGCACTTTTCTCCTCTCTGCACTTCTCTCCTCTCTGCACATCTCTACTCTCTTCACATCTCTACTCTCTGCGCATCTCTACCCTCTTCACATCTCTACTCTCTTCACATCTCTACCCTCTTCACGTCCCTACTCTCTTCACATCTCTACTCTCTTCACATCTCTACTCTTTTCACATCTCTACTCTCTTCACATCTTTACGCTCGTCACATCTATAGTCTCTGCACTTCTCTACTCTCTCCACATCTCTACCCTCTTCGCATCCCTACACTCTTCACATCTATACTCTCTGCACTTCTCCACTCTCTTCACATCTATACTCTCTTCACATCTCTACTCTCTTCACATCTATACTCTCTGCACTTCTCTACTCTCTTCACATCTCTGCCCTCTGCACTTCTCTACTCTCTTCAAACCTATACTCTCTTCACATCTCTACTCTCTTCACATCTATACGCTCTGCACTTCTCTACTCTCTTCACATCTCTACCCTCTTCACATCTCTACTCTCTTCACATCTATACTCTCTTCACATCTCTACTCTTTTCACATCTCTACTCTCTTCACATCGCTACTCTCTTCACATCTATAGTCTTTGCACTTCTCTACTCTCTCCACATCTCTACCCTCTTCGCATCCCTACACTCTTCACATCTATACTCTCTGCACTTCTCTACTCTCTTCACATCTATACTCTCTGCACTTCTCTACTCTCTTCACATCTATACTCTCTGCACTTCTCTACTCTCTTCACATCTCTACCCTCTTCACATCCCTACTCTCTTCACATCTCTACTCTCTCCACTTCTCTACTCTCTGCGCATCTCTACCCTCTTGACATCTCTACTCTCTTCACATCTCTACCCTCTTCACATCTCTACTCTCTTCACATCTCTACTCTCTTCTCTTCACATCTCTACTCTCTTCACATCTCTACTCTCTGCACTTCTCTCCTCTCTGCACATCGCTACTCTCTTCACATCTATACTCTCTGCACTTCTCTACTCTCTTCACATCTCTACCCTCTTCACATCTCTACTCTCTTCACATCTCTACTCTCTTCACATCTCTAACCTCTTCACATCTCTACCCTCTTCACATCTCTACCCTCTTCACGTCCCTACTCTCTTCACATCTCTACTCTCTTCACATCTCTACTCTCTTCACATCTATAGTCTCTGCACTTCTCTACTCTCTTCACATCTCTACCCTCTTCGCATCCCTACACTCTTCACATCTATACTCTCTTCAAATCTCTACTCTTTTCACATCTCTACTCTCTTCACATCGCTACTCTCTTCACATCTATAGTCTTTGCACTTCTCTACTCTCTCCACATCTCTACCCTCTTCGCATCCCTACACTCTTCACATCTATACTCTCTGCACTTCTCTACTCTCTTCACATCTATACTCTCTGCACTTCTCTACTCTCTTCACATCTATACTCTCTGCACTTCTCTACTCTCTTCACATCTCTACCCTCTTCACATCCCTACTCTCTTCACATCTCTACTCTCTCCACTTCTCTACTCTCTGCGCATCTCTACCCTCTTCACATCTCTACTCTCTTCACATCTCTACCCTCTTCACATCTCTACTCTCTTCACATCTCTACTCTCTTCACATCTCTACTCTCTGCACTTTTCTCCTCTCTGCACTTCTCTCCTCTCTGCACATCTCTACTCTCTTCACATCTATACTCTCTGCACTTCTCTACTCTCTTCACATCTCTACCCTCTTCACATCTCTACTCTCTTCACATCTCTACTCTCTTCACATCTCTAACCTCTTCACATCTCTACCCTCTTCACATCTCTACCCTCTTCACGTCCCTACTCTCTTCACATCTCTACTCTCTTCACATCTCTACTCTCTTCACATCTATAGTCTCTGCACTTCTCTACTCTCTTCACATCTCTACCCTCTTCGCATCCCTACACTCTTCACATCTATACTCTCTTCAAATCTCTACTCTTTTCACATCTCTACATCTCTACTCTCTTCACATCGCTACTCTCTTCACATCTATAGTCTTTGCACTTCTCTACTCTCTCCACATCTCTACCCTCTTCGCATCCCTACACTCTTCACATCTATACTCTCTGCACTTCTCTACTCTCTTCACATCTCTACCCTCTTCACATCCCTACTCTCTTCACATCTCTACTCTCTCCACTTCTCTACTCTCTGCGCATCTCTACCCTCTTCACATCTCTACTCTCTTCACATCTATACTCTCTCTTCACATCTATACTCTCTTCACATCCCTACTCTCTTCACATCTCTACTCTCTTCACATCTCTACTCTCTTCACATCTCTACCCTCTTCACATCTATACTCTCTTCACATCTCTGCTCACATCTCTACCCTCTTCACATCTATACTCTCTTCACACCTCTACCCTCTTGACATCCCTACTCTCTTCACGTCTCTACTCTCTTCACATCTCTACTCTCTGCACATCTATACCCTCTGCACTTCTCTACTCTCTTCACATCTCTACCCTCTTCACATCCCTACTCTCTTCACATGTCTACTCTCTCCACATCTCTACTCTCTTCACAATTTCACCTCTACTATCTTCGCATGTTCATCTCTACTCACATTTTCAATAAGCCGTAACACGGAGTTTAGACATCTAAACTTCCTTTGATTAAATTATTCATGCCTCCTTGTAGATGTTCGACTCAGTGACATTAATCAGCACCAGGGACCCAAATCAAAAAGACGCCGCTTGGGGCCACCCCTGTGGGATATCGTGCTCCAGACATGTTTTGAATATTCCAAACCTTCTCGTGGTGTTCACACTACATCAATCCATTGATCTTCCTAGAGGCCCCTGCCTTCAGCAGCATGCCATCTATCACAACTTGCCCTGCATTGATGGCATCCAGGGCCCTGCAGTTCGAGGTTTGGTACTATCGTTCAGCGGGATTCGGCAAAAAGTGCTTTGTGTCTAATGCGGTAGCAGCAGCAGTGGCAATGAGAAAGTGAACAGATGTGATCACATGTGAACGGTATGAAACTGAATGGCAAATTCCATTCATTTTCTTGTCTACCTGCATGTTTTGGCAGCATCTGCCTCTGAGCAGCTTCAGGGGTTGAAAAGCGAACCTGCAAGAATCAACGACCAGATTTGGGATGGGGCGAAAATTGGGGACCCTTATTCTGATGACCGCAAATTCTTAGCACAGCTAGTCTTAGCACAGCTGGCGATTTTTGGGATGTGAAACCTTCCATTTTGGGGTCAAAACAGGCGCACCTTGGGCGGCTCCTCTTCCGGATTTTGCCGGTCGCCCATGTGCACCAAGTCAACCTGTGGCGCCGGCTCGGTTATTTTTGGTCACAACTATAAGATCCATGGATGACCACTTGGACGTAGTAAGGGACGAAGTTGGTATGCGGGTCCCAACCTTGATGAGTTTCCGTTAGCAAATGGAATCAGAATGATGAATAAACCCCAGATTCACACATATTTAAAGACGAGAGAAACCCGAGACAAACAAACATACACACACACACACACGCACCTTATAGGCCCTACGCAACATTTCCTGGAACCACCGGGTTTCGGGATACCTGACTTCAGAAGTTTGGCTACACTGCTTTCAAATCTCAAAAGCGGCTGCGGCAGGCAAGAGCACCCCAATGCAGTAATCACAAAGGGAGACAAAACTTCAGATCCAGCGGTGAAGAACGAAAGGTAGGCTGTGTGTCAAGCAAACTGTGCAGTAAATAAGGCCCCTAAAACGGACGCAAAATGTTGTCCACAAGAGTAAAATAAGATAAAGCAAACTCAGGACACATGAAACAAGATTCGGAGACGAGGCGGCAGGCAGGCAAAAACACCTTAAAGCAGCGATCATGGAGGGAGACAAGACTGGGAAACAAGGCAGCAGCAGCACCTTTGCGAGGAAACCAATATCGAAATCATCAACTGACTCATTGAGAAGTGAGAGTTTCTATTGCAAAAAGTTTCTGCGGAGTAAGCATATGCAAATGAGTGTAGATAAATCATCGCAGCATCAAATATGCATATATATAATAGTAAATAAAAATAATATAATAATAACAAAAAATATAATAATAATAGCAAAACTGGGTGCGCTATAGAATGGCTATGTTTGGCTACATCCATATATGTTACAAATATGGATGTAGCCAAAGGTAGCTGTTCAGCTTCCACCGGCACACCTTTGAGGAGGCCCATAAAGTGAGTGACACAAGGCTACCTTTGGCTGCAAACTTTGGATTCATTTAAAAATGAAGGTTGGACAAAGTGAAAATGAAATGAAATGAAATGAAACGAAACGAAACGAAACGAAATGAAATGAGATGGATTCATAGATGAATGGATGCATGAATGAATGGACGGACAAAACGCAACGATGCAAGCAGAGTGAAACAACTCCCACCCCCCAACGCGACCACACAGCCCAAAACAGAAGCTGCAACACAGTCGGCCTCCCATCTCCCTGGAACAGCCCATCGGACCACATGGCCAAAAGCCACAGGTACGACCTGCATCGCCAACCCCGCCCCCTCCCAGCGTGTCTTCGTACCATAGCCACAGGCCGGATTTACAATCCACAACCTCATGACCTGGCCACAGGGGATGCTGTACCTGCCCACAGGACAAATAATGTCAACACCGGATTAATGAACCGCCCCTCCCTAGAAGGTCACATGGTACCTTGTCAAACCTTTCCTGTTTCACCCCTTAATAATAAGCAACCTTGCACATTGAATCCCATTGGATTTGATAAGATTTGATTGTTAAAATAGCATGGATCCAAAAAGATTCCATTGGATTTGATGAGATCTCATGGATCCCACAAGATTCCATTGGATTTGATGAACTTTGATTGTTAAAAATCTGGTTCAATCACATTGCAAACCTCTTACCGGTTCCATGTGACAAGCTTCGCGCAATCCAGCGGGCTTCAAAGTGAAACAAAACTCATGGCCATGCCTCAAGCCTGGCCAAGCCTAGGTGAGCTGCCCAAAGTTGCGCTCATTCAGTGGCCCCTACCTCGGTCGGTGCAAGGCAAAAAAAAAACTTCTGTAACAGCGACCCGTCTTGACTATGTTTTTACTTAAGACCCCCATCAACTCACACTAGACCCAACAAGTTGTTCAACACAGACATGCTGGACTTGAGGGTGCAGCATGCGGATTTGAAGATCGAAGAGGATGCAGCACCGATTGCGCCTGGAACATGATGGGCAAACAGCGGTAAACATGGCCAAGGGTTCGGCTTCCATATGGGGATGTCTCAGAATAGGGGTGCCACAACTGAGTGCCCCAAGCCACCCTATTTTGAGCTTGGGGCACTCCTATTTTGAGACATTCCCATATTTTGGTGTGCAGGTTTTGTCAAAACCTGGAAGAAAAAAAACTGACGTTGCCAGCTTCTTGTCCCCACTCAATGTTTCCAATATGGATACTTCCAGGGGCGCCCGATGTTTCTAATCCCTGCCTTCTGCCCAAAATGCGATACATCATCAAGATGGCGTTCTTCTCGTCCATGATGGTCTCGCAAACATCAATGACAGTGAACGCCAATGTAAGCTCGAATCGAAGGTGGGCAACGTATCATCACAAGTAGCTGGCTGGTGGGCAACGTATCATCACAATGTAAACCCGCCTTGAAAGCTTAGCTGACAATCACATCGAAGTTGCTGTTTGCAGCGGCGTCCTGTCCTGCAAGGGGTGTTGATAATACAACATTGGCTCCAATAAATATATCACTGCAGGTATCCATCGAACATGGGCAAAGAAAACAAACGGAACCACTCAAGATCAACATTCCATGAGCCTTGGCTCTACTTGCACAACTCGACCGCTAGAAAGGCTCGTGGCTTGCCAGTGGATGCTGCCATGATTCATGGCTGTCCTTGAAATGCTGGATTTCGAACCCATGACAATTGCTGCCAGGGTGGCGACATGCAAGCCCACAAGCTTGATCGAACTGTGCTTTCAACAGGACCACTTGAGAAGCAAACTCAGAAGAAACTTTCCTCACCATCTAAAATTGCTCACAATCAAAATCAAAACTTGGAAGCACCATTCTTTTTCAGAGTTGGTGAACGTCGGGATGCAACACCAGGCCCTGACCAAACTGCTGTCTGACATTTTCAAGGAACCTGTCACTCGCCATCATGCTACACAATGCCTGCCAATTCTGAATTTCGGCATGTCAAAGTGGCCGCCTGTCAGGCAAATAAGTTTCAAATCTGAAGCGGCCAAGAAGCGTTTAGAAACGCAAGCCGTCACATCAAGCTAGCATCGTACGACGCAGCACTTTGAAATCCCACAGTTAACAGAATTTAATGAAGGTGGTCTACAAAGCAAGGCAATATATCTTAGCATCTCACCCAAAAATTAGATCCATCAGTCAGATTGCATCTGCATACGATGCAGGAGCTCAAAGCCTAAGGATCCACCGGCTGGCACTACAATGTTGCCAAGGCAACGCATTCGGTCACGGTAACTGTCCTCAAGACTGTCTGTCAACCAGTATCGTATGGGTAGCTTGTTCCACTCATTCCACCCAGGCTGCAGGAATGTGGCCAGACGCTGCAAGGGGATGTCCTGTAAGAAAAAAGCCGCGCACAAAAAAACAAAGCGACTCTGTAAATGCCATTCATTGCACATGTGCGGCTCATGTCCTTCCACGCTGTAAAGGAATCAGAATGCGCCAAGAAGAAGACTCGGCCTCGGTTGGCATCAGTAGTCAACGGCATGGGCTTTTGCATCATCTACAACCCATTTGCTCACCAGCTCCCGGCTGGCAAGCCAACTTGGTAGAAGCTGATAGTGGCCCAATGGAGCTTCAAGTTGCGTTTGTCGGCTCCCTGACACATTCAAACGGAAAATTGCAAATTTCAAGCAACTCCCGGATTTCAAGGGAACCTAAGACCCTAGTGGTTGGTCATAATGTGTCCAATTCTTCACGATGTAATGGACCACCTCTCGCATCTTCATGCTCCTTTGCATCAGGCTGAGAACATTCGAGGAAAATGCCTGGGCCATGGACAAAAAATTAAAAAAATGCAGAACCGACTGGAATTGAAATTTTCTGCCCATTGGTCTGAGTTGCCCCTTGGCAAGGGTGTCAAACACGCGGAACACGTGCTTGACCAATGAAGATCTGGCACCTGCCATCCCCTCCTGGTTGCCAGCCTGGGAGATGTCCTGGACAGAGCTGGGGTACAGAATTTGGATTCCATTTTTACCCGGATGGGAAAAACATCGCCCAAGCCTGGCATGGAAAACCACCACCGGCACCAACGGCACCAGTGGTGGATCCATCAAAGGTTTCCAGGTTCGAATGGATCTCTGCCCTGTGCAGCAACTTGTGGCTCATTCGTAAGCGCAAGATCGACTTGCAGAAATCATTGCGTTCAACCTGTCTGCATTTGCCAAGAGAATGTGTCAAATATCTAACTTGAAGGCTCAAAACTCAGGCTGCCACCATCGCACTGGGAAACATCCATCTTAGCCAGACACATCCACCACAATCACTTGTTTATTAATCCCAACCTGGACTGGCAAACATGCAAACTGCCTTAAAAACAACAATGCAAGAAAGGGAAGCAGCACGAAACAGACGATGCAGTTCAGACTGTTTTGCCTATTTATCGCTGTCCGCTCGCAGTCTCTTGCTTGGCAACTTGGCGTGTGAATCAGCCTGGCTGGGCCATGGTTGGATTCACATGGTTCGTTGGCATGAAGGTTTGACAAGGATTGGTCAGAATAAACTTGAATTTTAGTTGCCAATGGAAACTGTCAATCGGCCTGGAGACTAGAAGCGCTCCCATTCTCATGTACTGAAACTGTATCCCTTGAAACTTCCCATGCTCGAATGTCCCAGCACCAATGCCACCTCAATTTTGGCAAGCTGAAAGCTTAAGCCATCAAAATGACCTGGTCTAATCCAATTCTCAAAGGAAATGTTTAACTCAAATCTCCTACAAGAAATCATCAAATCAATCCCAGAGCTGGCCAAGCTGCTGTTGGCCCTGCCAGCTGGTAAAAACCGCTGTTCCTGCCGGCACCCTGCAACGCAAAGGAATCATTGCGGATTTCAAATCTTGGCAATCAGCTCACATATGAGACTTCTCCCTTTTAAAGTTACTCACTCCGCGCCTGATCTGATTGCATCCAACTGTGCGCACTGAAGCTAGGCTGCCGTGTCAGCGCGCTGCGCCAGGGGATTGCTCCATGCTCACGGCAGAAATGGAAGTCGGAAGTCGGAAGCTGGTTTCATTTCAGTTTGTTGCTGACGTTCTATTGCCATAGATTCCTTTAAAAAAACCTTTTGGATTGAAGCTGCAAAACAGCTGCTGCATACTTTAAAGGTATCCAAGTCTGAATCACAAGCATTGAAACAAAGAGTCACATGGCAACTCTATGGATTGAAACTTGGGGCAGTGGCCGAGATGTAGCGAGGTCCAGCCCTCCAACCCCACTGAAGCGGCTCACCACAGGAATCTTTCCGGCCGGACGACAAAACATCAAAAAATGAGGGACCCTGTAAATGGAGGAGGTTGGAATTGGCAAGTTTCAAAGATGAAAAGCCTTGGTGGCAGCATCTGGAAACATCTTGAAGAAGGTCCTGCGGTCCACTGCATTAGGAACCAGCTTGGTCCAGTATCTCCAACTTCAGAAACCAAAAGTCATAGAAACGATGACAAAGGCTGGCACAAAAACCACCACAACACACCCAAGCACAAGGCCACCTGAAAACCATTCGGCTGCACTGAGGGAAAAGTACTTTCCTGGTTTCTGATTGAACTCCTGAACCTCTCGCTTGTAGCAGGTCGAATGACGGATCTGATTGGCCAGGTCCTGGCACTTGGAAATTTACAGTAAATGGTTGTCAGCTCTTGCAACAGGATGTTTTTTGAAAGACAGGAGCCACAGGAACCAGGAACAACACACTGCTATTTGAAGTTGCTTGAGCATACAAATGCCACTATTCATGCATTATACATACATATATCTGATATATGCTTGTTCTTTCAAAAAATCTCAACGGCATGCAATCTGAGGTTCTAGCAGAAATGGCTCTCTGACTCACATCTTTGCTCACGGCAGTTGTCGTTCCGGAGAAGCACCCTTAAATGGCAATTTGCAAATCGCAATCCACACGCAACAGATGCTTCAAAACTTGAGTCCAACTGTTTGCCCAAGGCTTGTGCTAATAGAAGTACATGACTTGAAGATCTTGCGACCGCTGAACACGGCAGCTCCCCTTCTCCAGCTTCGAGCGTGCGACCCCAGCGGACCGGCAATCAGTTCCGCAGCAAACTCAGCGGCTGTGTGGACAGAGGGGGCCCTGGCAACCTCAAGGTTCCAAGGTGAGCACTTCGGCAGCTGGAAACTCCGAATGTTCAAGGTTCTTCAGTCTTCCATCACTCACACTGGCAAACGGCGGCAAGACTTTGTCGTACATCTGGCGCAAGATGGCCTTCCCGGCCTTGACCTCAATGATGCGACCGCATGGAAATCTAAATCAACGAGCACCTCAAAAAAAATACTTTACTTCGTGTGATCCCCACCATGACATTTATACATGTTCTTACTGGCAAATCTTCTGGCATTCTATCTGACATATCTTCTGACATTCTATTTGGCATATCTTCTGGCATATGATCTGGCATATCTTCTGGCATATCTTCTGGCATTCTATCTGGCAAATCTTCTGGCATTCTATCTGGCATATCTTCTGGCACTCTATCTGACATATCTTCTGGCATTCTATCTGGCATATCTTCTGGCATATATTCTGACATATCTTCTGGCATTCTATCTGACATATCTTCTGGCATATATTCTGACATATCTTCTGGCATATCTTCTGGCATATCTTCTGGCATATCTATCTGGCATATCTTCTGGCATATTTTCTGGCATTCTATCTGGCAAATCTTCTGGCATTCTATCTGGCATATCTGGCATATTATCTGGCATTCTATCTGGCATATCTTCTGGCATATCTTCTGGCATATCTTCTGACATTCTTTCTGACATTCTTTCTAACTTTCTTCTGCACATTCTTTGTCCCATATCTTCCTACATGAGGTCCGGCAGGGAACACTTGGCATCGATACTCGCGGTTGAGGTCCGGCAGGGAACACTGGGCGTGGATGGTCGTGGTTGAGGTCCGGCAGGGACCACTGGGCGTGGATGGCCGTGGTTGAGGTCCGGCAGGGAACACTGGGCGTGGATGGTCGTGGTTGAGGTCCGGCAGCGAACACTGTGGATCGCGAGTCGCAGTTGAGCAGGAGGACGAGGAGGACAACGAGGACGACGAGGACAACGAGAGGACGACAAGGATGACAAGGAGGACGAGGAGGACGAGGAGGAGAGGAGGAGGAGGAGAGGAGGACGAGAGGAGGACGAGGCAGGAGGAGGAGGAGGAGGCAACTGACATAAAATCTAAAAACCCTCACCTGGCAGGTGGGGAAATAGAAACACCGAACAGGCCTTTGTTGCTGTCTTTCTCACCGCTTTTGCCTGCGAAAAAAATGCAGATATGAACATGAACTTAAAAACCGAGCAAGGTGGAGGTTCCACAAGGCCTTGCCAGCGAGTTTCTTCAACGCTGCACGCTTGCCCTGACAAGCAAAAAAAATAGTCCACCTAACCAAAACCAACAAAAACTACTGGCTCACCTTGGCCCCGACTTTCATAGGTGACTTCATCTCTGGCTCTGGGTCTGACCTCCGTACATTCCAAAATTTGAAATCAAATGTGAAAATCCCAAGCATTCACCTGTCAATTGCGGTCAAAATTCCCGAAAAAAAAGGCGAAGTCTCAGAAAGGTCTTTGATATCAGCGAACATGAGTCGCAGCCAGCTAATGACTCACAGTCAGCTAAAACGCAGGAGCAAAGCGGCTGCTGTCGGCCGCTCACCCGTTCCCAGTCCAGCGCCGCCCCACCACGGTCTGGAAGACTTCCAAAAGCAGAAAATGATTGGCTCTATCAGGAGATGTCTTATAACACTGACTAAGTCCTGAACCTATTTGCAACACGGGGATTATGGGTCTATGTCCCTGATCTTAAAATTAATATAAAAAGCTACCCTCTGGTAATTTAACATAGCTATGGAAAATCACAATTTTTAATTGGTAAATCCACTACAAATGGCCATTTTCAATAGCTATGTTAGTTTACCAGAGGGTATCTAGTATTGTTTGCTATTATGCCTATAACTTTTTCTTCTCAAGTCGCAAATGTCATCAAGGACGGCCAAGGTCATTCTTCCCTTGTAAATTTCCTCTTGGCTTGGGCCTTGCCAAGAGACCCCCCCAAGTCTGGGAATGCGGACGAACATGGCGCCACTTCCTGCGTTTTGGCTTCTATTTTTGGCACTTCCTGGGGTCTTTTGGGTGGACCCGCCCACGAAGGAAATTTGGCATTCTTACCCATTAAACTCAACGACGGCCACGTTCCGTTGGGAATCAAATGCAACTGGCTGTTGCTCACAACATCATACCGATCATACGAACATAAGTTGAAACGAGTCAGCTCCTTGGGCCCCTTCACTGCCACGAGGCAAGCGCGGCAAAAAGCACAAGAAAGTCACATCACAACAGCCGAAGAGCTGCATCCACCACAGCACCCAAGCGCTGAAACACCCATCGTTTTGAAACACCCATTCAAATGAAATTTCCTTTGATGATGATGATGATGATGATGATGATAATGGTGATGATGATGATGATGATGATGATGATGATGGATGAGGATGAGTATGTAACATACATGGACGTAGCCAAATGTAGCCTTGCTATAGTGCACCCAGAATATACAATAATACTATATAATACTATATATTATATAATTGTCTATAGTTCATCATTTAAGCAATGTCCAAAACTCCCTGTCATTGCATCAAGAACTGGTTGGTCACTAAGGATTCCCAGCTCATGGATTATGATAATCCCAAATGTATGGGGTAGTTTACTGTAATCCCCTATAATCGTCAACTGGGTAGCAATCCTGGCCTGACCGAACTGTTCCATGTGGCCTTTCAGTGCCTCAGAACGATCCATGTGGAGTACCCGTCCAATGAACTGGGGGCTCATCAATCCTGGGTTAAGATGATCTAAGACTGGTCGGTGGTTTCAACCCATCCGAAAAATATTGGTCAAGTAAAATTTCAATTTGAATAATCATCCGAAATAGGGTGGAACATAAACAATGATTGAACCCACCAACCAGAAAACTACCGTAGGTTACAATTTTTGCTACACCGATTTGAAGACTCCAAAGCGATGATCAACTGGTGAAACCCATACCCAAATTTTGCAGGAACGACCAACAAAATACAAACAATGTTGGGATTGGAATCCTCAATATCTTGTTGAATCATGTTGAAACATTTTTTCCTGAGAATCACAACTACTAACTACATATCCACCAAATTCCGATGAAAATCCAATGAACACCCCAAAACTCCAAGCTGCCAGTCGGTTGATCCCTGGCACCATGCCCTCTATGATCTGAATGCAGGTGCTCATGGTGAATCCCTGGCGGCAGGTGCTCGTGCTGGCCCCGAAAAGCGGTTTCAGTAGCAACGTCCGAGCCCTCGAACGAACCAAATACATCCAAATACTTTTGAGATCTTTTGGTATAAGGCTTCAGAATGTTCAGATTTGGTTCGTACTTCAGGTGAAAACATAGAAAACCAAAGTCTAATCGTGCCTTGGCCATCTATTGCACACTTATGCCTGATCGAATATGATCCAACCCAAGTCACACAACACGGGCCAGCGACATGCCTGCGAAGTCTTTCCAGGATCCTGATATCGATGTGATAGGTCCATGTGGGACCATCGGGTTGTCTGCCTCTTCATGCTTTACATTTGTATATCAATCCTTTGGATGTTGATGAACCTGCACAGGTCCACAGTTCATGGCCCTCTGCAGGAGTTGGTACGCAAAAACACCCGAGGATTCACTGGAATGTATCGCTGTCAAACGAACCTGACCAAATAGGAACATATGAAAACATATTGAAACAATGAAACGATGGCATGGCATGGCATGGCACGGTATGGCGACATGGGCGAAAACAGACAGAAGTGGCAAAGGTCCTGAACTCTCAAGTCATGTGACACTTTGGCAGGATGAAACCAGCCACCGTTGCAGTGGTACTTTGAGCCCAAACCGAAGGGAGATCACTGGCAATCGGCGTGCAATCGCCAGGGGTGACATCGTGCGATCCAAGGGATAAGGGCAACATAGCCAAAGAATCCCATCCAAATGAGCGTCAACTGGATTCCATACCCTGAAACTGTCCATGCTGTGCAGCACAATTTTGCACTCAGCCTTTGCTGGATTGCCGAAATTGTCTATGATCTATAACGACGGACTTACACTTCTTAGAACCCCGTATTCTAAGTATAATATACATCAAAGATCTGTCGCTTTTTAAATATACAGACAACCATAGTTCCTTGCAGAAACAAATATACATATATATATATATACTAAGAACCCCTAGGCCCTATACCTAAACATATCTGAAATAAATATGTATATGCATGAAAGAGTCCGGCGCTATATATATATATACACACATCCATGCCTCCTTGCAGAAACGTATGCTCGGAACCCCTAGGCCCTATACCTATACATATCTAAAAATAAGATCTTTATATACATGAAAGAGTCCGTCTCTATATATATTTAAATAAGTATAGACATCCATGCCTCCTTGCAGAAAAGTATGCCTAGAACCCCTAGGCCTGGGCCCTAAACCTATGCATATCTAAAATAATATGTATATAATATACATGAAAGAGTCCGACGCTATATATTGACATATTGACATCCACGCCAACTTGCAGAAACGTGTACTTAAAACCCCTAGGCCCTATATCTATATATATCTAAAACAAATATATGTATATATATATATATGAAAAAGTCCGTTGCTATATATTTATATATAGACATCCATGCGTCCTTGCACAAACGTATACTTAAACCCCTAGGTCATATACCTATACATACCCTCAAGAATACGGTGCATATAAACATGAAAGAGTACGTCGCTATATATTTATGTACAGTATACGCACCCATGCCTCCTTTCAGAACCGTAGACTTAGAAACCCTAGGCCCTATACTTACACAAAACATAATATGTATGTATACATGAAAGATTCCGTCGCTATCTTTTATAATATACACATCCATGCCTCCTTGCAGAAACGTAAATACTTTGAACCCCTAGGCCCTATACCTATACATATCTAAACAACATGTCGCAGTGGTGCATACCCACCCACCCGCCAAGAGGCAAAGGCACATCACGCCTTTTTTGATCGGTGGTGGATGCAGCGCCACAGCTGCAGTTATTTTCACTTCGACTTCACATCACCTGCTGCAGTTTTGTCATCGAAGGATACCAGCTGCGCCACGCTGATACCTCCTTTGACACCGTCGCGCGCCTCATATGATGCTTGACATTTCTTGCACTTCTTGGTACTCTACAGGAACTTTGGGGCCAAAGAAACTTTGACGTCCTTCTCGGCAAAATGCCAACCACTTTCCTGACGCGGTGTGATGTGCGCCCATGTCTTCCGGACGATACTGCCCAACATTGATCCGGACCTGGGGCTTTGGTTTGAATCTTGGGTGTGCCCAGAGGTTTGGGTTGGATCGCCTCCTGCATCTTTACCTCCTGAGTCCAGGTGCTTGGTGCTGGGGTTCCTGGACAAGGTGTTCCCAGGCATGGTGTCCTTGGCACAACATTGCCTTCCTGAAGGCTTGCCAATGATACCGTGAGCCCTGCATTCAGGGGGATGTCTTGAAGGGCTTCTTCAATGTACCTGAAGACTGCCGAAGACTTCCATCGTCCCAGTGTTCCAATTTCATGGATCGGGAGTCCTCTTCTAGCATACCACATAGTGTCTATTAATGGTTCCTTTTGCCCAAAAGTATTCAACAAAAAAAAGTAATCCCCGTAATGGTGTCTTTTACCGATAAAGCTTGGTATTTAGGTCACAACATCTACCAACACAAATCACCTGTTTTTCCCCAACAATTATTTGACTCACCCTACTATACATCTCCCGCTTTTTTCCCTTTGACATTTTACAAACCTTATCTATCTAGTTTTTTCTTTTGCTCCAATGCCACCAATCACATTACTCAATTTCTGCAAGTTGTCAGCACTGCTGCAAGATGCATGCAAAGACAAGCCAGAAACACCTTTTGCACCCATGGCGCGGAAGCAATTCATGCGAGTAAACATATGATTGAGTCAATGCCTGCCTTCACATATTGCAAAATTTGAGGAAAATAGATTGCTTACTAATTAAGTATAATTAAGCAATCTAGACATAAAGTCAGATTGCTTAATTAAGCACTCCAAAACGCGAAGAGGTGCTAAATGAAGATTGCTCAACTAAGCCATCTGGCTTAATTAAGCAATCCAGGAAGTTCTGGGTTGATAAGCCCCACGCCGCCGGCCACTGTGTCGCCAAGCGTTCAATATGTTTTCCATAAATCTCCAACGATGCGAGTGTAGCCACATTCAACATGAGGAGGGCTGTCTTCAGGACTCTCCATGCAGCTTAGGTGGACCAGGTAGGTCGCCCTGCAAGTATGTTCCGTCCCATAAGGGGGTGTACATGCGACATTTCTGTATTTTGGCCAGTTTCCGTTCATATGGTCCAAAGACCGCAAAATGCACGTATGGTGGAGCATTGTCCTTGAAAATCCGTTTGGCCAATGCTGCTAACTGGTTCGGGCTCGGCTCCTTTGACTCCTCTGGCATCGCTCCCATGACTGTGTAATAGTTCTGCAGCCACTTGTTTATCTCTGCAGTTGCAGGTGGCAGCAACTCCGAGTCATCACTCTATCTACCCTACCTTAGCTACCAGCTACCATTTCCATTTTTTCATACTTCCCCCTATTTCTCTCACATTCCCTTCAATTCCTTCCAAAGAACTTTCGGTGGGAATGATTGTGAAAGGGAAAGCATTCGGTGTTTATAGATTTTTTTCAGCTGGCAGCTGCTCACTTTGATTTTTGAGAAGTGCAGGGTATCTCCGATATATACCCCTAGAATAATTTCTCCCCTCGGGACATCCCAGGAAATAGTATTCAACCTGGCTCTTTCCTGTAGTCATTTTCCTAACCTTTCATATTTCCTCGTATTTCTCGCACATTCCCTTCTTTTCCCTCCAAAGAACTCTTTTTGGGAAGCGTTCGGTTTCGATAGGTTTTTCAATTTTTTCCAGTTTCTGGGCGAGCTGGATGGTTCTGGCAGCTGCTCGCTTTGATTTTTGCGAAGTGCAAGGTTTCCAATACCCCTGAAATCGCACGAAGTGGTATTCAACTTATCTCTCTTTGATATAGTGGTTTTCCTAGCCTTTCATGTTTTTCCCTCTTTCTCCCATATTCCCTTGCTTTCCCTCCAAAGAACTCTCGATGGGAAGCGTTCGGTTTTTTAGGTTTTTGAACACTTTTTTTTCCAGCTTCTGGGCGAATTGGGTGGTTCTGGGAGCTGCTCAAATTGGTTTTTGAGGAGTGCAGGGTATCTCCAATACCCCTAAAATAATTTCTCCGCTCGGGAAATCCCAGGAAATAGTATTCAACCTGGCTCTTTCCTGTAGAATTTTTCCTAACCTTTAAGATTTCTTCTTATTTCTCCCATATTCCCTTCATTTTGCTCCAAAGAATTCTTTTTTGGGAAGCGTTCGGCTTTGATAGTTTTCATGTTTTCCAGTTTCTGGGCGAGTTGGATGGTTCTGGCAGCTTCCCACTTTGATTTTTGAGGAATGCAGGGCATCTCCAGTATCCTTTGAATAATTTCTTAAAGAACGAGTTTGGTTTCGAGTTGCAAGTTTTGATGCGTTCTTGCTGCAACCAAAAAACTGAGGGGAGATTCTGACATGTTGAATTTATTTGTGTTGTAGGATTCGCAACGCATCAATCCTAAAATTACTTTACTTCGAGTGATCCCCACCCTGGCATTTCAAGTCATATATTCTGACATATATATTGATTTTTTACCTAACATTCTATCTGACATCTATTCTGATACAGTATTCTATCTGGCATATCTTCCAGCATTTTATCTGGTATATATTTCCGCGTTCTATCTGGCATATGTTCTGGCATTCTATGTGGCAGTCTTTCTCGCATATATTTTGGCATTCTATGTGGCATATATTCTGGCAGTCTATCTGGCATATATTCTGGCAGTCTTTCTGGCATATATTCTGGCATTCCATCTGGCCGCTGAGGTCCAGCAGTGCCCACTGAGCTCGGAAGGTCCCAGGTTGAGGTCCAGGGGTGCCCACTGGGCTCGGAAGGTCCCTGGTTGAGGTCCAGCGGTGCCCACTGCGCTCAGAACCTTGCGGTTGAGGTCCAGCCGTGCCCACTCAGATCGGAAGCCGGCAGTTGAGGTCCAGCAGTGCCCACTGCGCACGGAAGTTGGCGAAGAGATTGGCGAAGAGTTGGCAAGGAGGAAGTGGACGTGGAAGTGGAGGCAGAGGTGGTGGAGGAGAAGGAGGAGGACGAGGAGGACGAGGAGGAGAAGGAGGACGAGGAGAAGGAGAAGGACGAGGAGAAGGAGAAGGCGGAACAACTGTGATAAAATCTAACAACCCTCACCTGGCAGGTGGGAAAAAAGCAAAAAGCAACCTAAAAAAATAGTAAACCACTTTTGCAAGTCCAACATTGCGCAGGATTTCCTGATGATCTCTCTCTCTGTGATTCTCTTGAATTCTGCTGTGAGTAACCCCCCTTAAATCCCATTTCACACTGCGACTTCTGTTGTGAGCTGTGCTGCAATTGCACTTCTCGGGGCCACGCCATCGTAAACAATATCATAGAAAACCAAAATTATTTCGAAATATTTTTCCTGTCAGAGTGTTTACGTCAAACTTATTTTGATGGGGGTAACCCATGAAAATAATTTCCAACCAGAAATTATTTTGGTGATGGTTAGAATATAGAAATCTATACATCCAACATGTCAATCATGTTAGATTTTTGAAATTGTTTTGAAAAACATATTTTGGAGGGTAACACCCACCTGAAATAATTTCACTAAGGTAGGAGGGATATCACTCTGATCAATGAGTGATGACATCTTCAACACTTTCTCTTTCGCACTTGCCGTTGTGGAACTTGGTCTCAGAGGCCCTGCATTCGTAGGTTCCTGCCATGGATCCACGTCCTGAAACTCTGTCTCCAACATTCCTCACTAAAGGCAACCGTCCTTCTGGCTAGGCGCCAAACCAATCTGATCTGAGTGGCCTGCACAAGTTTTAAAATGCTCCCATCAGCAAATGATGCTTGAGAAATGCCGCCAAGTAGTCCTGATCGAGGGAATGCCGCCAGGATCCTTAAGTCGTCATTGAAGTTCCCCACCACAGCCGTGAACGCACTCCACTGAGGGTCATTGACACCGAAATGCGTCCCCACATCAGCTATGGTTCTAAAAGTGCCCAAGTCCTGCCATCTTCCAAAAAGAGCCATGGCCACTCGCGCCACAGCCCATTTAGTGGCAGAACCGACCTTCCAATCCTTTTGAGCCAGGACTGCAGTCATGGCTCTGCCCACCCTCCAACCCTTAAGTTTGCTCCACATTGTTCTGCGTTTCATATATATATATAAATATTAATACATGCCTCCTTGCAGAAACGTAGGCCCTATACCTATACATATCTAAATTAATATGTATATATATATATATATATATACGTATATATATATAACATGAAAGAGTCCGTCGCTATATATTGATATATACACATCCATGCCTCCTTGCAGAAACGTATACTTTGAACATCTTTGAACCCCTAAGCTTATACCTATACATATCGTATATAGAATATATTATATATGAAAGAGTCCGTTGCTATATATATACACACATCCATGCCTCCTAGTACAAACATGCATATGTGATCATATGCGTATGTATATCTCTCTATTGAGTATCAGTAGTACCGCACAAGGCGGTGGCGGAAGTTTCAAAAATAGGAAACCTATAGGAGAAGTTGGTTGTTGTGAATCAGGGATGGCAGAGCGAAGCCACTGATTGACCGAAAGGTGGTTGGAGTTGTGTTTGCTGGAATGGTTGCAATGGTTGCAGTGGTCACCTCACCCACAACTGCTGGATGTAGTGTGATGTACTGCAACTGTAGTTGTAGTTGTAGCGTAGTGGAGTTGTAGTTGTGGTGTAATGTAATTAGTGTAGTGTAGTTGCAGTCATATGGTTGTAGTTGTAGTTGTTTTGTAGTTGTAGTTGTAGTTGTTGTAGTTGTAGTTGTTGTGTGGTTGTAGTTGTTGTGTAGTGTAGTAGTAGTAGTAGTAGTAGTAGTTGTTGTTGTTGTAGCTGTAGTTGTTGTAGTTGTAGTTCTAGTTGTAGTAGTTGTGTGGTTGTAGTTGTAGTTGTAGTTGTAGTTCTAGTTGTTGTTGCTGTTGCTGTTGCTGTTGTTGTTGTTGTTGCTGTTGTTGTTGTTGTTGTAGCTGTTGTAGTTGTAGTTCGAGTTGTAGTTGTAGTTGTTGTGTAGTTGTTGTAGTTGTAGTTGTAGTTGTTGTGTTGTGGTTGGTGTTGGTGTTGTTGTTGTTGTTGTTGCTGTTGTCGTCGAAGTTAGGGTAGTTAAGTTAGTGAAGTTAGTTAAGTTAGTCAAGTTAGTTAAGTTAATCAGTGTCTACTTTTTCGACATCTTCACGTCAAAAAAGGCTCAAAACCCTCAGTTTTTTTACACTTTTGACTTCGAAATGTGCTTCGCGCCACAACGGCGTGCACTTTTTCGACACTTTTTCGACATCCGAACCTCCAAAAGTGGTCCGAGACCGTCAGTTTTAACACTTTTGACTTCAAAATGTGCTTCGCGCCACAACGGCGTGCACTTTTTCGACATCTGAACCTCCAAAAGTGGTCCGAGACCGTCAGTTTTTAACACTTTTGACTTGAAAATGGGCTTCGCGCCACAACGGCGTGCACTTTTTCGACATCGCAACCTCCAAAAGTGGTCCGAACCCCTGGTGCTTTGTACATTTTGACTTGGAAATGTGCTTCGCGCCACAACGGCGTGCACTTTTTCGACATCTCAACTTCCAAAAGTGGTCCGCTCCTCTGGTGCTTTGTCACTTTTCACTTGGAAATGTGCTTCGCGCCACAACGGCGTGCAATTTTTCCTCTCTCATCTGGCCAGCTGGCTCCGCACCCGCCGCTTTAGCGAGCCTACTTTTCGACCCTCCAGAGCCACAAATCATTGGAAAAACACAGTGAATCGCGACTTTCCTATCTTTTCGCGCATCTACATCTTCTTTCTTCTGATCTTTTCTCTTCTGACTCTTCTCACCTCTGCTTTTCAACTGTCCATATTGTCGGAAGTATAGCTTCTAAACTTCCTTCGATAAATACGGTGTATACAGGAGGTGGACATGGCGGATCGTTCAATGCCATTTTGAGGTGTTGAGAAGGATTCCCCCAGGAATCCTGTGGCCAATTTGCCACATTAAACAACATCATGTTTAAGCTGATCCAGAACAGGTTTTGAGTATATAACATCCGTGGTTCTATCTCGCGGATTGTGAAGGCATTCCAACTTCAATGTTTTGGGTTCTAAGCCCCAAGGTCGGATGTTCCCAACTTAAAAGTGGTTCTAAACATAAGTCCGTCGCTAAAAACATGGCCTAAACAAACTTCGCAGTTGCCATTCAAATAGCAGTGCGAGACAATTCTCGAAATTGTATGAATTTGTCCACTTCCGGTGGTCAAAATGCGGTTAATACATGCCTGATATTGCCTGATGAACATCGCAGGATCGCAATTGTTGGCTCTTTCATCGGAATTGTTGGATCTGACACCCTGATGAGTTGGCGATGAAAGAATTGACTTTGCGGCCTGCTCAGGAGCCAAGGAACAGACTGCTTCCAGAGAAGCTGCTTCCAAGCTACGTTAAACATTTCAATCCGACGATGGAAAAGTCGGAAAAAGAGCAACCAATGGAACGTGTAATTGTGACATGACTTAGCACAGCCATTTATCACTTCTACCATCCAGGGGTTGGTGAATCTGAACATCCTCCAACTATTGGGGATATAATCTCCAACTAATACTTGAAGTGATGCTCAAAATCCCCAAAACAGATCAAAACAGGACATTTACCAAACATTTCCAACCCCTGTCATCTTCTACTGCTATCATAACCATCCATCGCCACCGAACTTCGCAGTTGCCATTCAAATAGCAGTGCGAGACAACGTAGAATTCCCGATTTTCCACTTCCGGTGGTCAAAATGCGGTTAATACATGCCTGATATTGCCTGATGAACATCGCAGGATCGCAATTGTTGGCTCTTTCATCGGAATTGTTGGATCTGACACCCTGATGAGTTGGCGATGAAAGAATTGACTTTGCGGCCTGCTCAGGAGCCAAGGAACAGACTGCTTCCAGAGAAGCTGCTTCCAAGCTACGTTCAAACATTTCAATCCGACGATGGAAAAGTCGGAAAAAGAGCAACCAATGGAACGTGTAATTGTGACATGACTTAGCACAGCCATTTATCACTTCTACCATCCAGGGGTTGGTGAATCTGAACATCCTCCAACTATTGGGGATATAATCTCCAACTAATACTTGAAGTGATGCTCAAAATCCCCAAAGCAGAGCAAAACAGGACATTTACCAAACATTTCCAACCCCTGTCATCTTCTACTGCTAACCATCCATCGCGACCATGTCCAATGTGTTCAGTCGTCGTTCCGCCAACCACAAGATCCATCTGGAGGCGGATCCGCGTTAGGCACCAAGATCTTGCAAATAGGTCGGTAGTTATCCACAACTGAGCAACCCGTGCAGGTACTGTGGAAGGAACATGGGGTTCATCTGAGTGGTCCACATCAACACATGTGGTCTGGTATTGCATCAGAAAGATAGTGGATCTTGAAACATATGACATCATATTGCTATAACCGTTGACAATTGTTTGATATTGTTTGACAATGTTTGCATGGTATCAAAAACCCCCATGAAAAAACGTATTGCCCTGAAACAAAAACACCTTCTTGGCACTAATAGATTGGCATTTGGTTACTTGTTTTTGAAAACACACATGGCATTTTCAATTTGTGATTTTTCAGTCCCTCTATTTTTGTATCATTTGCTTTCAATTGTTTTGAACATATTTGTCTGAAATCCTTTTGCTTGCATCACCCTTGTGAAGTCCCCCGCACTGAGTCGTGCATCCAATTTGTTCTGCAAAGGAGGTGGCCTTGAAACCAAACACACGGCCCTACTAAAACCCTCAAATTTCAGCGATGTGTGATTGAACAATTCCGAGTCTCAGCCGCACATATATTTTGAGTGATCTGCAAACGATACTTGAGAGGAGTGGGGTGGACAAAAAGATCAAAAAGTAGATTGTGCTTGATCTGGGAATTCGAAATACACATTTTGAATCCTGGAAAACTATGGGCATGTGGCATGCATTTTTCCATAAATCGCAAAAATTGCGGTATCAAAAAAAAGGAATGAAGTTTCGGCAACGTATGCGATGGTTTGTGTTCTCCGAAAAGTGTTTAAAATACCAAATCTTTGGTCGGGGCCTCTTACACAACTTACAGTCATCCATGCTGCCTCATCTGCGTCCTTTTGGTACAAAAAATTACATACATAGTGCCAGTTTTGGAATGTGTTTGCATCTTTGTAAAACATGGTTGTGTTTTTTAGCTGGGGAGGATCAACATGATGATGGTGGTGATGATGATGGCGATGACAATTGTGGTGGTGGTGGTGGTAATGGTGGTGGTAATGGTGGTGGTAATGGTGGTAATGGTGGTAATGGTGGTAATGGTGGTACTGGTGGTACTGGTGGTAATGGTGGTAATGGTGGTGGTGGTGGTGGTGGTGGTGGTCCGGTGGTGGTGGTCCGGTGGTGGTGGTGGTCTGGTGGTGGTGGTCCGGCGGTGGTGGTCCGGTGGTGGTGGTCCGGTGGTGGTGGTGGTGGTGGGGGACGGGGGTCACATTCGCCCCTAAAAGAGGGTCACATTCGCCCCTAAACCAAAAGGGGTCACATTCGCCCCTAAACAACAATAATTTAAATATGTTACTCAACCCTTTAGGGTTTTACCTGGGGACAAGGGGACATTTAGGGGGACTGGGGTTTAGGGGGGGACATGGGGGCATATGTTGACTTGTCTCTCTATTCCATATGTTACTCAACCCTTTAGGGTTGAACCTGGGGACAAGGGGGCATTTAGGGGGACTCGGGTTAAGGGGGGGACATGGGGGCATATGTTGACTTGTCTCTCTATTCCATATGTTACTCAACCCTTTAGGGTTGAACCTGGGGACAAGGGGACATTTAGGGGGACTGGGGTTTAGGGGGGGACATGGGGGCATATGTTGACTTGTCTCTCTATTCCATATGTTACTCAACCCTTTAGGGTTTAACCTGGGGACAAGGGGGCATTTAGGGGGACTGGGGTTTAGGGAGGGACATGGGGGCATATGTTGACTTGTCTCTCAATTGACATATGTTACTCAACCCTTTAGGGGTTTACCTGGGGACAAGGGGGCATTTAGGGGGACTGGGGAACCTTTAGGGGGGGACTTGGGGGCATATGTTGACTTGTCTCTCTATTCCATATGTTACTCAACCCTTTAGGGTTGAACCTGGGGACAAGGGGACTTTAGGGGGACTGGGGTTTAGGGGGGACGGGGGGAATATGTTGACTTGTCTCTCTATTCCATATGTACTCAACCCTTTAGGTTGAACCTGGGGACAAGGGGTATTTAGGGGACTGGGTTTAGGGGGGGACATGGGGGCATATGTTGACTTGTCTCTCTATTCCATATGTTACTCAACCCTTTAGGGTTTAACCTGGGGACAAGGGGACATTTAGGGGGACTTGTCTCTCTATTCCATATGTAACTCAACCCTTTAGGGTTTAACCTGGGGACAAGGGGGCATTTAGGGGGACTCGGGTTTAGGGGGGGACATGGGGGCATATGTTGACTTGTCTCTCTATTCCATATGTTACTCAACCCTTTAGGGTTTAACCTGGGGACAAGGGGACATTTAGGGGGACTGGGGTTTAGGGGGGGACATGGGGGCATATGTTGACTTGTCTCTCTATTCCATATGTTACTCAACCCTTTAGGGTTTAACCTGGGGACAAGGGGACATTTAGGGGGACTGGGGTTTAGGGGGGGACATGGGGGCATATGTTGACTTGTCTCTCTATTCCATATGTTACTCAACCCTTTAGGGTTTAACCTGGGGACAAGGGGACATTTAGGGGGACTGGGTTTAGGGGGGGACATGGGGGCTATGTTGACTTGTCTCTCTATTCCATATGTTACTCAACCCTTTAGGGTTTAACCTGGGGACAAGGGGGCATTTAGGGGGACTGGGGTTTAGGGGGGGACATGGGGGCATATGTTGACTTGTCTCTCTATTCCATATGTTACTCAACCCTTTAGGGTTTTAACCTGGGGACAAGGGGACATTTAGGGGGACTGGGGTTTAGGGGGGGACATGGGGGCATATGTTGACTTGTCTCTCTATTCCATATGTTACTCAACCCTTTAGGGTTTAACCTGGGGACAAGGGGACATTTAGGGGGACTGGGGTTTAGGGGGGGACATGGGGGCATATGTTGACTTGTCTCTCTATTCCATATGTTACTCAACCCTTTAGGGTTTAACCTGGGGACAAGGGGACATTTAGGGGGACTGGGGTTTAGGGGGGGACATGGGGCCTTTAGGGGGGGACTTGGGGGCATATGGTAACTTGCCTCTCTATTCAATACGTTACTCAACCCTTTAGGGTTTACCCTGGGGACAAGGGGACATTTAGGGGGACTGGGGGACCTTTAGGGGCATCCAAACCGTCTTCGAAGGTGCTCGAAATGGATCTTACAACCTAGCATCCATAGTGTCCTAGAAGTTGATTGAAATGGCTCTTGGAAGGTAACATCCAAAGCGTCTTCGAAGTTGCTCGAAATGGATGTTACAACGTAGCAATGGTACACCGTAGCATCCAGAGTGTCCTGGAAGTTGATTCAAATGGCTGTTGGAACGTAGCATCCGAGGCGTCTTCCAAGTTGCTCGAAATGGATGTTACAACGTAGCATCCATAGCGTGCTGCTAGTTGATTCAAATGGCTGTTGGAACGTAGCATCCAAAGTGTCTTCCAAGTTGCTCGAAATGGATCTTACAACGTCGCATCCATAGTGTGCTGGAAGTTGATTGAAATGGCTGTTGGAACGTAGCATCCAAAGCATCTTCGAAGTTGCTCGAGATGGATGTTACAACGTAGGAATGGTACACCGTAGCATGATAGTGTCCTGGAAGTTGGTTGAACTGGCTGTTGGTCGTAGCATCCGAGGCGTCTTCCAAGTTGCTCGAACTGGATGGTACAACGTAGCATCCATAGTGTCCTAGAAGTTGATTGAAATGTCTCTTGGAAGGTAACATCCAAAGCGTCTTCGAAGTTGCTCGAGATGGATGTTACAACGTAGGAATGGTACACCGTAGCATGAGAGTGTCTTGGAAGTTGATTGAAATGGCTGTTGGAACGTAGCATCCGAGGCGTCTTCCAAGTTGCTCGAACTGGATGGTACAACGTAGCATCCATAGTGTCCTAGAAGTTGATTGAAATGTCTCTTGGAAGGTAACATCCAAAGCGTCTTCGAAGTTGCTCGAGATGGATGTTACAACGTAGCAATGGTGCACCGTAGCATGCATAGTGTCCCGGAAGTTGATTGAAATGTCTGTTGGAACGTAGCATCCGAGGCTTCTTCCAAGTTGCTCGAACTGGATGTTACAACGTAGCATCCATAGTGTGGTGGAAGTTGATTCAAATGGCTGTTGGAACGTAGCATCCAAAGTGTCTTCCAAGTTGCTCGAAATGGATCTTACAACGTCGCATCCATAGTGTGCTGGAAGTTGATTGAAATGGCTGTTGGAAGGAAACATCCAAAGCGTCTTGGAAGTTGCTCGAAATGGATGTTACAACGTAGCAATGGAACACCGTAGCATGCATAGTGTCCTAGAAGTTGATTGAAATGGCTGTTGGAACGTAGAAAAGCACGTGAATATCACTCTCTAGGGTGGAAAAAATCCTTTTGAGGCTCTGAAACTATTGCGCCTGCCACGCAAAAGCAGGGGTCACATTCGCCCCTGAACGAGGGTCACATTCGCCCCTGAACCCACTTCATCCCCCTTCATTTAGGGGCAAATGCGACCCAAGATGGTTTAGGGGCAAATGCGACCCCCGTGGTGGTGGCGGTGGCGATGGTGATGACGATTGTGATGATGATGATGATGATGACGATGGTGATGAGGATGACGATGATGACTTGAGAGGGGGAACACGAGAAGGTAGGTGATCAAGAAGGGGAAACAAAGGCTCTGTGTAAAAAATGGTGGTGTGTAAAGGATTGTAAAGGCGTGTTTTGTGCACAAGTTTCTGTGTGCAATTTGTGTCTGTGTAAAGACATCTGTGTGTAAAAACGTCGGTATGTGAAAAATGTTGTGCGTAAAACCTTCTGTGCGTAAGACTTCTGTGCGGAGAACTTTCTGTGTGTATATAAAAACCGTCTGTCTGTAAAAACTGCAGGGTTTCTGTGCGAACAAATGCTGTGTAAAAACTGCTCTGGGTAAAGTTTCTGCGTGCAAAAAAATCGGTCTGTAAAAACTTCTGTGTCAAATGCTTTTGTGTAGAAAAAAACATGTGTGAAAATGTTTCTGTCCAAAGGCTTCTCTGTGGAAAAGGTTCTGTGTGTAAAAATGCCTATGTGGCTTTATTTATGGGCGCAAAAGCATCTTTGTACAAAACATATGTATGTAAGTACTTCCTTCTTTGCGTAAAAACCTTTGTGTGTCAAGGCGTCTGTGTACAAAAAATATTGTGCACAAACCTCTCTGTGTAAGAATATCTGCGCGTAAAAACTGCTCTGTGTAAAGGCTTCTGTGCGTAACGTCGTCTGTTTGTAGAAACGTATCGGTGCAAAATGCGTCACCGCAGCCAAAGAGCAACAAAAAATCCAAGATCAAATGCTTGATGTCGTTACCGTTGTTGATGATGGCGATGATGCTCGCAGGGCCCCACAAGGCGTCATTTTGGCTGTCTTAAGTCAATTTTTCAAAGCCTTTGGAACAAATTATTTTCTTCGAGTGATCCCCACCAAGTGACACTTTTTTTTGACATATTTTCTGACATGCTATCTGGCATTCGCATTTTATCTCATATATTTTCTGCAATTCTTTCTGGCATTCTACCTGGTATACAGTATCTTCGGAGATTCTTTGTGGTTGAGGTCCGGCGGGCAGCACTTTGATCATAAAGTTCGATATTGTTGTTGCTGCTGGTGTTGTTGCTGCTGCTGTTGCTGTTGCTGGTGCTGTTACTGTTGTTGTTGTTGCTGTTGTTGATTGTTGTTGTTTGTTTTTCTTGTTGTTCTTGTTGTTCTTCTTGTCTTTGTTGTTCTTCTTGTTCTTCCTGTTCTTCCTGTTTTTCCTGTTCTTCTTGCTCTTCTTGTTATTGTTTTTCTCATTGTTCTTGCTCTTTTGTTCTTGTTCTTGTTCTTCTTCTTGTTGTTGTTGTTGTTGCCGCTGTTACCCGTGCAGTTTGTTTCTCAGTCCCGTAGTGGCCGAAATCGTCAAATAAATAGTGTTTTAACGTTTTTTTTGAAACTCTCGGAGCAAAAAAAACGTATATAAATACTGATGTTTTTTGCGCTTCGGAAACCCAACACCCCGGCATTTACGATGTTTTTTGCCTCTGGTACCAAAAATCACGGTATTTACAATGTTGTTTGGCCCAGCTAGCAAAAACACTAATATTTACGCAGTTTTCAGAATGTTGCAAGAAATACATACATTTTCCATGCCAAAGGCACAAAAACACTGGAAATTAGTGTTTTGGGTCTGCTCTTAGGGTTATAGTGGAGGAAGCGGAGGGGGGGAGTCTTCAAATGAACAGCAATCGCATGAAAAATCAGATACCTGGGTTGGCCAGCCTCCTCTTTATTTCGTAAAGCTAAACTCAAGGTAGCACCACTGGAGCTAACTTTCGTGATGAAAATGACGATGAGGATGTTAGGGCTTATTTTGGAACAACTATAAACATGTAGATGATGATGGTGGTGATGGTGATGATGATGATGGTGGTGGTGATGATATATAATCACCACCGTTTAAGGGGGGCACGTCCGTACCCAAAATGTAAGCTACATGTGTGAGGGTGTTTTTGAAGGGGGCCTTGAAACTGTAGGCTTACATTTTGAAGGTATTCTGAAGACCCTCCCCACAAAAACGATACCTGGGGGACGTTCAGCGACCAATTTTGCATTTAAGGGGTGGTCCCAAAAAATGTATCTTACATTTTGGTATGGCCCCCTCTGAAAAGTGGCCTTAAAGGGATGGTGATGATATATCTGTATGTATATATATATATATATACAATCTCCTCCCCTTATTACTAAAACCACCCCAAATAATAATGCGTTTGGCACTGTGCACATGCAAGCAGCATGGACCCCTGCAGGATGACACGCACAACTATGTGCTCTGACATTTTTCATGGCTCAAGAAAAGGAGCTTTCGTCATTGGGCAGGTGTCTTGGGGACCTCAAGGGTTGCTCTACCTCAAGGCCGGTAACAGTTAGCCTACTTATAAGTTGACTTTAAGTAGGGTTTAACATGGTTTTAACTAGGATAAGTAGGCTACAAGTAGACTAGGTAGATGTTTGCTAGTTAGCATTGTTAAAGAAAGTTGAAGTAACTTGTGTCAGGTTAGCCCACTTACTAAGTAGAAATAAGTAAGGCAGATTTTTCCTGTACAATTTAGGATTTTAGTCTAAGTAATTTGTTTCCACTTAGATCTACTTATTTCTACTTATTTTTACTTAACCTACTTAACACTATTTCATTGATTTTTGCGGCTTTTTCCTGTAAGTGCATTATTTTCTTCTTTTTTGTAATATTTTTCTAAGTTGCTGCTTTTTGTGATATTTAGCAAAGATTTTGTGTTTCAAACAAACGGTTTTCCTGAGTCTGGTGGATGTTGCTTTTCTGAGTTTTGTAGCGGTGTGGCCGCTTTCAGTTGGCCATTTGATTGTTTTTCTTCCGAAATGTTTCTCATGTTGTCAGCGGTGTGTCCGCTTTGAATTGGAATTGGGTTTCAATGCCGATGTCAATACAGCTGGCCTTCAGCAGCGATGTCAACATGTGAACATGTAAATTGGCAGCTGTTCAGTATACAGCCATATCGAGGCGGCAGAGCAGGGTCACGCAAACCTATTTCAAGAAAGCATCATAAAAGAACTTCGACTTGATGTTTTAATGTTCAGCTTGGGTGGATCGTGATGGAGAGCTTCGCTGCGCCGCCTCCTCTGCCAGGGGGGGATGCCGAACACTGAGGGGCCGCCTGATGGCAAGGCAAGGGCGAAGAGAAAGCTGCCTCAGCCAATAAATGTGAACATGAGGATGACGTCCAAAGCAGAAGGACAGTGTGCAGGTTGAGCGGTTCCCGGTTGGGTGGAGAGAGGGGGTTCAATAATATTAAATTTACAGAGACATATATATATATATATTTATTTATTTATTTATTTATTTATTTATATATGATATGATTTGAATATATAGAGACACACACACATATATATATATATGTATATATATATATATATTCAATAAATATGTATGGGTATTTGTATATATGTTTGCACATATAGGTAAACAAAGTTCCGGGCCCTTTTCAAGCAACTGTTCATTGTCAGAGCGGTGTGTCCGCTGGATAGCGGTGTGTCCGCTGTATTTCTGGACAAGTATAAGGTGTTTATTGGGTAGGCTTTGATCACGTTTTGTGCCATTGCCTGCAGGACCACTTCCTCCTAAGGAAGTAAAGTTCGAAGAGGACAAAGAGGTATTGTCAGAGGGTGACGCGGGTTCGCTTCTGGACGCGCTGGTGAAGGTAGGCCGCTCTTTGGGGGAAACTTGTGCAGATGTAGAGCGTTCAAGCTCTTCCTGGTGAGCGGCTACAGAAGACACAGTTGATCAAGTGCGAGCCTCAGAAGGTACGAGGTCAGCATCTTCAGTGGCTGCTTCAGCTGCCAGGGATGCAGAATCAAAGGCAGTCACGCTAGCAGCTCCGAAGGTTGCTCCTTGGGTGGCTACACCCGTTCCACCTCCACCGACAGGAGTGCCTCACCCGAAGCTGCCATCTTCGATGGCCCCAGCGGAACCTGTAGGAGTTCCGCGCCCGAAAGTGCCGCCTTCAAGGGCAGCGCGGCCTCCGGAACCTTTAGTGCCTCCTAGGGCAGCTATGCGTCCACCTGAGCCATTGGTGCCTCCGAAGATGGCCGTAGGCCCGCCTGCTCCCCCGAAGGTCCCACCTCCAACGGCGACAAGGGATGGAGCTAGAACGAAAGCTGCAGCACCAAACCCGGTAGTTCCAGAGTACAGTCACTTGGATGATTGTTATTTCTTCTTGTGTCAGTCTAATTTTCCTCTTTTAGGAAGATAGACAGATACACAGACAAATCGATGGTTATTTACACGCACACACACACAGATATATATATATATATATTATACTTGTATATTTGTATATATATAGACACATAGACACTTTTTGTGGATGTTTGGTTGGACGTTGTTTCTTTGCTGTCCAGCGGTGTGTCCGCTGTTATAGGTGTATATATATATAGATTACTCAGATAGATCGTTATCTGGGACCATTCATTGAAATTCCAGGCAGCGATGCCGCTACCGGTGTCTACAACTTCTTGCCTGGAGAAAGTTCAAGACAGAGGCAGTGGCAGCTTTGGGGCGTGTGGCGCCAAAGAGGAGGACAAAGGCAACGGGCGGGTGAGCGTTTTTCGTCTCATGCTTGGCACAACCATGGGTAAAAAAAACGGCTGGGGCAGCTGTTCAAGGAAGCGGTGTCTTTAGCGTGAGGTGCAAACCTCTAGCGTGTCTTGAATGGAGCGGTGTGACCGCTTTGTTTTTTGTTGGGAGCGGTGTGGCCGCTATACATACATATATATATAATAATGATAATAATTAATAATAATAATAAAAATAATAATTATAATAAAAATAAAAATAAAAAAATAATAATGATATATAAAAATATACGCCAGTACCAATGCGTTGTTTCTTTTTGTTTGTGTTAGAACCAATCAACCTTGTATCTATATAGGTATTTTGTCTGTGAAAGGATTAGGCACTGGTCGACATGGCAGATCGCCGTAAGCAACAAAATTTTCAGGCCATTCCTCAGTATTTGACAGAGGAAATGTGGTCCAGCTTCTCCCGACAAAGCCAGGAAAAGAGCCGATCCATGCTTCTCCAACACAGTTGGAATTTAGGAACGAGATGTCCATCCGAAGGTTCGTTTGCCATCATCTACAACATCCTTCACCTGACGTCTTCTCCAGCAAGGACGAGCGATCTCACCCTTTGGCCAGTATCAAGGAATTCAGCAGGTAAAGAAGGAGTGGAAAAACTACAAAGTGGCAAAGCGACATGTGGACTTCTGGTATGCGGAGTACTTGGAGGTGCTTCCACAGGACGTGCAGCATCTTCCAGCGGAATATTATTTGATTGCGTTTCAGCATGACCTTCCTGTTCTTCCGCGCTCCTCATCTCAACAGTATCCTTTGGTTTAGATGCTCACCAAAATTTTTAGTGAGACTTGTTATGTACTGACTTCTGAACTATGTATGTTTATCATGTTCATCAAAATATCTTCAAGGCTTGCCGATGGACGATCTCATGCATGATGGCCGTTGGAGCAACTCCAATGCGTTGGCCGAAAGATCAAGCTAGTGAGCCTGAATCTAGCAGCAAGGTATCCGATGGCATGAACCACCTGATGGAACTTGCCTTTCGGATGGGCCAGACTTCTGGCTGCCGTTCAGTTGATTCGAGGACACCTTCAACTTCCTCGGCTGCGAGTGCCAGGCCGTCCTTTCCTTTACTCGCCCTTGAGGATGATCCTAACAGGAGACACCCACAGGACTGTCAACTTGATGCCGTTTGCAACCTATCATGAAGCGGTGTGACCGCTATACACCTCAGTATGCGTGAATAGATTAATTGGTGCTGGTTTGGCTAACCCGGATTTCTTTATACGTCATTGAATGTGTAACATGTCATTTGTATATCTAAGAATATTCTAATGCATTATATATATATATGTAGAAAGAGATAGAGAGGGAGAGAGAAAGAGCAGCGGTTCAACCGCTTAAACTTGCTGGTGAATTGCATGGCCTGAAAAGATTTCCATAGAAGAGTTTGGTTTTGAATCTCGGTAGAACGCTTATTTTACAGGAGCCTCAGACACAGTCTGGCATGTTGGTTGCGACGACGCAGCCGGCAGCAGTTGAGCCTGAGGAGTTGCCTCCTGCCGGCGAGGACCGTGTGGATGCTGAGAACCTAGAGAACACCGTCCCTGTGCCTTTGGATGAAGGATTGCACAGGTTGCAGGAAGCTTTGGACCAGCGTGACAGCAAGAAGCAAAAGCCTGCCGGAACGGTTGGCGCAACACCCAAAGTGAAAGCTTCTCCAAAAGGAAAGGCTAAGGCAAAGGCTGCATCGAAGAAAGCAGCAGCTGCACCCAAGAGCAGTAGCAAGCCATCGAAACGATGCACGAAGAAAGGCACAGCCAAAAGCAAGGTTTCCAAGCCGGGCAAGGTCAAGAGACCACAGCCCAAGGAACCCAAGATGACCCGAGAATGCGTTTACAGCCGGGCCTACCACCAAGCTGCCAGCAACTTGTTTAAACCACTTGCTTAAGAGGAATGCGTTCCCAGTTTCCCCCTTTCGGCTGTCAGTGTCTCGTTTGTCTTTTCTTTGAACTACTCTGAGGCAAGTACAGAAAGCAGGGCATGACCGAGACTCAGGTCAAAGAGAAGTCGAAGGCAGCGGGGCAGCGGGCCTTGAAGCAAGTGTTTCCTGAGTAGGACCTTGGCGTTTGTTTAATTTGACCCTGGTTACGGTAACAACTTTAAAAAAGTTGTGATAATTTGATGCTGTAAGTGCTGCACACTTACGAATACAAGCCCGACATCTCTCAAAGATAAAGGCCGTAAGTATTGCTTCCCAGCGCCTGCTTTTTTAAAATGCAATTTGCTAGGTGCTTTGAGATATGAAGCGGTGTGTCCGCTTTTTGAACAATGCACCAAGACCGATGATCGCAGGGATCAGTGACAAAGCGGTATCACCGCTTGAAGTATCAGGCAGGCATGATTCAGCCTCGTTGTAGGGGAACTGCAAGAGAAAGAAGATGCCGGTAGGCGTCTTCAGCTCAAATCTGGGGTGCAAATGCAAACAAAGCCGCCTTGCGGCTTGAAGTTTGAATGCACAAATATCTCTTGGTCCACTATGGAGGGGCTCCGCTCCGCAGGCGATTGGGAACGATGGTCTCGATCCAAACTTTGGCGTGAGCTCGTTAGAGGCCAGGAGCAGCGACATCGCCGCAGCGATTTGGTTTTGTTTTTGGGCACTGGCTGGACAAGTTTCAAGTACTCCTGGGTGCATCATGACAATTTGGATGCGGTTCCCACTTGGCGAATGCAACTTGCCTTGTTTTGGGGTTTGTAGTGTTCAGCTTATTTTTGTTTACAGCCTGTGCCGCAGACCAGGTATTTAGCGAACGACGGCCAGGCCATAGTGGTGAGACCAACCGGAGATCCTGCAGGAACCCGGGTCTATGAGATGAAGTGGGACTCTGTGAACAAAAGCATCAAGGTCTACAACCCGTTGGATGGATCCTTCATCACAGACTTGCCAGGTCGATGGACAGGACGCAAGGAGATCGGTCAGGCGGTCCGGAGATGTGTCAAATCTTTCTTGGAGATAGAGAGAGAGAGAGAGGGTGATGTAAATTAACCAGCAAGTAGGTTTGAAAGATTGTGTATTTGGGTGTCCTCTAGAAGGCTTGCTGTCAAGCGGTGTGTCCACTATACAGTCATTGGTTTGATGTAGCGGGGTGTCCGCTAGTAGGTTTGGTCGCGGTGTGTCCGCTATATTTGTTTTTTCAAATATCTTCCTTGTAACAGGCGGTGGATGCTTTTATCGAGAAAGCCGACCAGACGACTGGGGATCTCAATTTGATTCTTGGAAGCTGCCAGATCAAAATCTTGATGAACGATGTGACCGTCAACTATGGAAATCATAAGAAGTGCCTCGACGATTTCGAAAATGATCCTGAAAGACTTCGTGAAGCTGGGCGACGTCAGGCTGAAGCTCACCATGCACAGCTTGTCCGAGATCAGTTTTTTCCTGAACCGCAAGCTGCACAAGAGCAACCCCCCAGGAGTGTCGCACGTGCTGCGCGCAAGAAGCCGGCTGCGAAGGGTGTCTTGAAGAAGCCCGGTAAGAAGTGATAGCCACCAGGCGAGCTGTGGAAAAGGTTTTGCAGTGCAGCAGCTTCAGTCTCGGTTGCAGCGGTTTGCCCGCTCACCTTTTGACTTTTTGGCGGTTTGTCCGCTTAGAAATATCATGGCAGTGGTCTCAGTTTCGCTTGCAGCGGTCTGCTTGTGACTGTCTGGCGGTGTGTCCGCTTAGATATATTATTTGGTTCTATCCGAACTTTTCAAACACTCTCTTTCAATATTCTCCAGATAACATGTTGCTACTTGGTAGGTGGACTTCAGATACTTGACTGATAGCACATAGACAGCACATAGAAAGCACATAGATAGCACGGTCATGAAAACTATACCCCAGCCACCAAAAGCCATCGATAGCAGATGGCAATAGATAGCACGGTCATGAAAACTATACCCCAGCCATCAATAGCCATCGATAGCAATTGATAGCACGGATCATATGCTATCTATTGCTATCGATGGCTTTTGGTGGCCGGGGTATAGTTTTCATGACCGTGCTATCTATTGCTATCGTTTGCTATCGATGGCTATTAATGGTTGGGGTATAGTTTTCATGACCGTGCTATCTATAGACTATCTATGCTATCTATGTGCTATCTATGTGCTATCTATGTGCTATCTATGTGCTTTCTATGTGCTGTCTATGTGCTATCTATATGCTTTCTATACAAGTTTTGCAGAATATTTGTAGAATATCGATCCAATATTTTCCGAATCTTTCACAGAAGAAGATTCCGATTGCTCCATTTCTGCGGCGTTCGGTGGACATAAATCTAATCTCTACAGTGCGTCGGCTCAACTCCAAAGCTTCGTGACTGGTCATGGCATCGCTTGCAGAGACCCAGCCAACAGAGACACAGGAACAGGTCAATGCCACTGAGAGTTCCTGTGTCAAGTGCGGCTTGGCCACGACCCTGAATGATGGGGCCGTGCAGCGAGGACATGGCCTGCAATGCCGTTCCTGCAACAATGTGTACCAGATTCTTTATCGACATCTCGGTGGGCTTCCCCCTTCGTTCCAGGGTATGTCCACGGAGGAGCAGGGGAACTTCTTCAAGTCTACTGGGAAGAATGTCGCCACCACGCCAAAGAATGGCCGCTGGAGCTTGGTGAAAAAGAATTTGGTCACTTCGATGGTCAGTTTCAAACGGCAGCAGACCACGACATCGCTCACCAAGGACTTCTTTCCTTTATCCGTGTGGAAGGTCAAGGGATTTGACACGAAGGAGATCGAAGCAAAAGGAGAACGAAGAGACGACGATGTGTCTTGGACGATTGTTTTTCGTCATTGAAAATCGCACCCACATGTAAATAAAACAGTAAATAAACAAATAGCACAGGATAAAAAAATAAAGATAAATAACTGTGTATATATATATATATGTGTCTGTGCCTGTGTCTGTGTGTGTGTTGTGATAGCGGTGTGTCCGCTTGCTGTTAGCGGTGTGTCCGCTTGTTGTTAGCAGTGCGTCCGCTTTCCTGAGCGGTTTCTCCGCTATGTTCGTTGCAAACTTGTACGGTGGCTGTGATTGAGTGTATGTCACTGTATGTCACAAGTTGATTTGTTTCCACGTGATATATTTCCTCGGTCTCTGTGCTCTCAGGTTTTTGGAGAGACTTGGTCGGCGCCTTTGTTATCCATTAAGATCGATGACATTGTTGGCTCGGTTGAAAAGGAGTTAGCCGAAAGGGAGCTGGCTTTGAAGCACGCGAAGGGCAAAAAGCGCGGCAAGGCTTCTTCCAAGACTTCAGAGGCAAATGCCGTGACCGTGGATGACAATGAAGATGTCTGGTCCATTCCGTCTGATGACGAGAACGCAGGCAGAGCTAGCAACAGCGGCCCGGAAGGAGCAGCGCCTGCGTGAGCAGGCATGGAAGAAGGAAGTCGCCAAAGCCGCCAAGTGCATTCAGAGTTTGAACAGCTCCTGCTCGTCACTCGCCTTCTTGCTGAACAAGTCTGAGAAGAGCCCGGGCTGCCTCAACGCCGACTTGGTGACAGGTTTGAAGGAAGCCAACGTGAAGTTGACGGACTTGAAAGGACGCACCTTGGCTGTAAAGAGATTCTGTCTCTTCTCAAATTCATCTTTCAAGCGGTGTGACCGCTATATAATTATACCTTGCAAAATTAAAATAGTTATGCGCTTCCTCCTTGACGCTTTGCTATATGAAATAAAGCGGTGTGGCCGCTGCATGTATAGTTAATTAATTTCTTTATCATATGTGCCCCATATACTTCCCGTGCCGGTGCCACGATCCTCATCAGCGCCACTGACGAGATGCGCAATTCTCAAGACCCAGTTCCCTATACCGAGGTTCATTTTTTACGGTTCAATGATTCGTTTCATCCAACAAAAAATTGGTTCATTACATGGTGTCCCTCTCCAGTATTCCTGGCAAGTCTCCGAAGTGACAGATGCTGTGACGGCTGCAAAGAATGTCATGAAAGATGCCCGAACTGCCTTTAGTCAGGTAGCCCAGAAGAAAAAAGCAGACCGTCCCCCAAAGGCACCTGCCAGCAAGGCGAAAGCCAAGGCGAAGGCAGCCTGACAGAGTACTTGGTGCAACCAAGACATGGACAAAGGTATACCGTGGACGCGCCCGGCAGCCCGGCAATCTTGAAGGCCAATTAAAGATTGCCCAGGCTTAGGAATCTTGTCGGCTGCAGATATACATCTGTTTCAGCGCAATTCAAGCTCTGTTGCGTGATAGACGCAACGGGGAGAAGCCCAGGAGAAAACAAGTAGATGGACTTCGCTTGCCCGGGTAATGTGCTGCTATGACCGCCTGAGCGGTGTATCCGCTGCCAGGTTTAAGCTGTGTGACGGCTTTCTGTGGTTTCTGAAACTACCACTATCAGTGGTCTGGTCTTTACACACTGTAGAGCTGTTCGCTGGAAGCGGTCTGACCGCTTGTTATTCACAGGGGTCGACCTATTGAGCGGTATGCCCGCTGGAATCTGGAAGCGGTGTTTTGCGCTCACAAGACACAAGATCACATGCATTAGAGGCGTAGCTCTTTTGCCCAATAATTTCCTCAGGTCAGAGTCACCAGCAAAGAAGTATATGTAAAAGTTTACATTTATTCTTCATACATGTTTACATATACACACACACTGTCTCTCTCTCTCTCTCTGATTCTCTCTCTCTAGCTTTTTTTGGTTGCAAAAAATTGATCGAACCAAGGCTATAGAAAGCACACAATCAAAAAACATTTTTTTTCCATCATGCAACTTTTTATGCAATGCCGAAGAAACGTCCCCTTGACGATGAAGACCGACAGAAGCTAGCTCGAGGTCTCCAAGTAGACGGTGCATCTGAAAGAGCAGTACATTCACTGTGGAATATTTTTTGCGATGACAAGCGTGTTGGCCGAGGAACTTTTACAGACGTGGTCCAAGAAGAGTTCAAGCCTTGGCAAGATGTCACGACCCAAGTGCCCTTTGAATGCCACGATGGTTCTCAGCAAGAAATTTCCCTGGTGATGCTACGCCCGTATCTGGAAAATGTGTTTTTGGAATCTGACGCCTTAAGAAATGCTTTACAGAAAGCAGCCAGTGGGACAGGTTATCTCACTCCTCTGTTTTTTGCAGACGAGGCGACTGCTGGGAACGTTCTCAGCGCAGACAAATCCAGAAAAACTTGTCTATTTTACATCTCTTGGGTTGAGGCATGGCATTTGCTGAAGCATGAGGCCATGTGGTTTCCAGCAGCATGTGTGCAGACGCACTGTCTTCAGAATCTGCGAGGAGGAGTATCAGCCATCGTCCTTGCCATGTTAAAGCATTGTGTCACTGACGAGTTCTTTGAAGGTATCGCCCTGAGCGAAAACTTTACCTTTCGTCAACGGAAAAAAGCATACATTGTGGGAGATCTCGATGCATTGCGCCAGGTCTATTCCCTCAAAGGCAGCAGTGGGCTGCGTTGCTGCATTAGTTGCAAAAATGTCTTAAAGCTGAACTCTGGCTGTGTAAACCACGACCGGTACTTTGTAGAAATAAGTTCCGCCAGTGGCTTTGATCCCAACAGCGACACAGAGATTTGGAACACATGTGATCGATTTTCTTCTTGCCGAACAAAGACAGAACTTCACCAGCTGGAAAAAGTTTCAGGAATTACTTATGAACCAGCCTCGTTGATGTTTGACCCGGTAGAACGTCAGAAACTGCCTGTATCAAATATCATCAACGACATTATGCACGTATACCTGTGCAACGGGATAGCAAGCTGGGAGGTGGCACTGGTGATGGAAAATATTGCAGAACACACACCTTTAAGTAGGGAACTCTTGAAGGAAACTGTTGTGGCTGCAGGTTGGCTTGGGAGTCGCAGTTCCGTCAAGAGTCGGGCCAGTTACTTGCCGAATCTTTTCCATGAGCGACTGTTTGGAGACGGATTGTTTAAAGGCCAGGCGCACCAGACTGCAAGCATAGTACCGCTCTTGCAGTACTGTGTGCAAACAGTGATCCAGGACAGTGGCCGTTTGCCACCCGAAATCATTCTGTCCTTCAAGTACCTTAGCATGTGCTTGGAATTCCTGCGCAAGATTAGCTACTCCCTGGACAAGCTCACGCTCAATGAGAAGAAGCACCTCGACAATCTACAAAGATTACACATGCAGGCATTCACAAAGGCTTACGCCATGCAAGTGAAACCGAAACATCATGTCAGGTTTCATATTCCAGAACAATTTCTGAAGATAGGCTTCGCCTTGAGCTGTGAAGTCTTGGAAAGCAGGCACAGGCAATACAAGTCAGGAGTTGGCGAACATCAAAGGAGCACCATTTCAGATTACGCACTGTTCAGTAGAAGTGTCCTTGTGCGACTTCTACACCACAACTTCACTCTATTGCAAAAGTCTGGCTTATATACCATTTTGGGAACTCATGCCTCCTATCCAGGAAGCCAGTGTTGAAGAGAAACTTACCGTGGCCGCCTTGAATTTGCAAACCAGTGAGAGAGCCTTAGCAGTGCTTGGCAATCCATCTGTACTTTGCTCGCCAGTTTTTGGTTGTTGATCCTGACCATGTCATTCCCAAAGCGGTGTGTCCGCTCTTTTTAATCTACTCAATTCAAATTTAGAATCAGCGGTGTGGCCGCTTCCCTGTCACACTATATCACAATAATGCAGCCGCAATCTTCTCAGGCTGCTACTTGATCAACGGTGTCTTTCAGAAGGACGATATCATCATGTGGCAGCGCACAGCGGGTATTGTGCAAGCTTCGCTTCAAGAACCTGGACGTGGTTTATTTGTGCGCTGCATCAATCTTGACCTGGCACTTGGGCAAACACTCTTAGCGACCTAAGTTTTTAAATTGCCTTTCGGGTCCAATCTAAAACTGTTTTAGACCTTGCGCTCTCAGGTACAAGAACACAGCTGGGGAACTCTTTGGAAGCTGTCCGAAGATGTTGTGACCCTGCAAGTTGCTACCCAAGACGTGCCAACTGTACCATCGTGGTATCGATATGCCACAGACCAAAGGCATATCATATGCCTGCGTTGATGCAAAAAAGACAAATGGGTAGCAGAGCGCGAAGCGGTGTGCCCGCTAGAATTCTCACTGTCACCACATAGCGGTGTGTCCGCTCATTCCAAGCCATGTTCGCTATAGCAAAACCCACAGGTTTGCAAGATTTCCGGCTACAAGGAAACTCCATATCCCTCCCCGCATCGGCCATGGAAGCAATGCTACTCCTTGCCGGGCTCATGGCCGACCATTTTGCCAACTCGGACAAGACTAGTTTGGAACAGCTAGAGGCTGCTACCAGAAATTCTTTTTGCACAAAGAGCTGAAGACATTGGAGGCCCTGCTCCCGGTGTTTCAAAAGATGGCCCCGGAGCTGATTCAAGAAGTCAGCCAAGTTTTGGACAAAGTCTTTGAAGCACTGGCAATGGATGGATGAAACCGAAGCACCATATACGATCGGCAAAAAAAACAAGAAGCGCGTCCATTCATCAGGAGATGGCTCATGAGCACCAGCTGAAGCAAAAAGAGGAAGAGAAAAGCGGTATGGCCGCTCATGAGCGGTTTGGCCGCTTTTCAAAATAACAAGGTGGTTTTTCACGATTCTGCATCCAAACTTGCAAAATCATACTTTTGCCTGCGCAAATCCGAAAAATGCAAAAAACTAATGTTTTCAAACCAATTCTACTTATTTCTACTTATTTCTACTTGCATCTACTTATAAGTTACTTGTAATTACTTACAATCTACTTATCCTATCATTATTTCTAATGTAATCAGTGTGGGTGCCCCGCGGGGCCGCTAAGTGATTTCTGCCGCTTGCCCCGCTTGCCCCGCTTGCTCCGCTTCTGGGGAAAATAAGTGCATCTTCCTCCTTGCCCCGCTTGCCCCGCTTGCCCCGCTTGCCCTACTTGCAAACCGAGGGAAGATCGGTGGTTCTTCCCGCTTGCCCCGCTTGCCCCGCTTGCCCCGCTTGCCCCGCTTGCTTTGCTTTGGTTTCACCACACAGCAGTATGAAAAAGGAATAGAGGTGGTAACGTGAATGGAATGTTTGGGCGAGTGGGGCGAGTGGGGCGAGGGGGGCGAGGGGGGCGAGTGGGGCGAGTGGGGCGAGCGACGGGGAAAGTGGCGAAGGGTGTCAAGCGCAGTTGAGCTGGGTGGGGAAGACACTTATGTGAAGAAGGTGGAATGTTTTTCCAGTATCATAACAATGTTCGAACTGACCACAATGTATGCACATTGTTTCCCAAAAATCCATCCATGCCTTGTTGGCGTGTGGGCGAGTTTACATGCCTGGAATATTTATGCTTTTTTTTTTTGCAAGTTTAGGTGTAGAAGCGAGTCGCCTGGCGGGCCGACGTGAAAATGGAGGGGCCGGGGGGGCATCTTCGGTCATTCTTAGTATGATCTACACCCATAAAATCATCCGTATCCATATATGATCCCCATCACCATATGATCCACAATCATCACAATCATTCATGCTATCCATTTTATGATCATATCACCATCCATATCATCCACTTTATGACCCATATATCATCGTTCACCATCCATATCCATATGGAAGGTTCCATGACTTACCTATCATGGGGGTATTCACAAGAAGCACTTCCGTTTCTCCATCTGCTCACTTTTTAATAGGTTAGTGAAAGGCAATACGTACAATGAACCAAAGGGTTTTTGACACTGCTGGAATTTAAAGGTGATGATGCAGAATGAAATTCAAGGGAAATTCTGCTGATTTCGTGGGGACGTCTGCTGGTTTCGTATCCATTTCAAGGGGAAACTGCTGGGGTTATGTTGAAAATTGTCAAAACTTGATGGTTGATAGTTGGGAAAATCATCTATAAATTATGGTTTTACTGTCAAAATTACATGGGGTGCTGGAAAATCTCTATTTGGGCTAGATGTGGCACCCTCAATCAGACAGGAATGCAGAACTGTTCCGTTTTTCATGTTCCGTTTTTCATATCCGATTACACTAGTGTGATTTTCCATTCCTAGTTCGGATCGAAGGTGCGCCCCCCAAAGTATCCCGGCAAGAGGCTCCAAACAGCGTTGCAAGGATACCAGATTGGACTCCGCAAGTTCCCTTTGTGAAAGATCTCTGTAGAAGACGTGTGCAAGATCTCCTTGACAGGTTTCTTTCTAGACGCTGCTGTGCAAGATCCTTTTGTACAAGGTCTGTATGAGACCAAACAAAGATCGACTATGTTTAAACATGTTCTAGAAAAATTGCGTTGAACATTGCATGACACCAATGTGACATTAAGCATCAAGCATCACCGGAAGCAACCTCCAGCCATTCCGGGAATGCGCACCGACGCGCAGTGCACGTGCCCCGCGGGACCACAGACCCGATGGTCACAGCGATGAGTGGACTATTGTGCCATCTCTATTTGATTGCGTACCAACATCACGCATGCTGGCATCAGCATCTGCTGAATCCCAGTGGCAAGGTAGAAGCCATTGTCCTGGTGCCACTTAGCATCGGCACCTGCAGACGCAGGAGTCAGCGACATGGTCGGCGTGGACAGGACTCCCGTGAGTCTTCTTTTCCATGAAGCAGAAGAATTACCGCAATCGGAAAAGATGGTAGAAAACAGAAATGGTAGAAAACAGAAAAAAACAGGTGCAAGTTTCAATTCGTTCTTGGACTTGATCAGGAACAAATAAAACATGTGTCTTGCTTCAACATCTCGAACGCCTATGTTCAGCGAACAGTGGCTTCACATGCGCCGCAAAAACTATTTTGGAGCCGCGGTGTTGGCTGTCCGCTTTGCCTCAAAAAGAGTAGATTGGGCCTTTGTCAATCTCATGCCACCAGCGCACACGATTGAACACCAGAAGGCCAAGCAGACTGTTTTGAATGTGGCTTTGGAGACGATGATGAACCACTATGTAAGATCTTCACACCACAATGTCTTGTCATGAAAATGGGTGGGTTGATTGAAATTGACGCACAATATGTTGCAGCCACCATGCAGTCTTGATTGAAAGCATTCACCTCGTAGGTCAGGAACACGCTCGCGCTGGAAAGAAGCCAGAGCTTCATTTCGAGGAATCGCACCATTATTGACGCGTATCTTTGGAAACAAGACTTATATATACAACAAGTGCTTTGGAGCACATTGTCACGCTTTTTTTGGACTGACAGTTTAGACATGGGACCTTGCAAGACCTCGTATTTCTGGAATCCTACTTGAAATCATTGGCACTCAGTTGCAGCTTGGCAATCATGTCTTGAGTTTCCGAATTAGTCAAAAGGTCTTTCCAGGCACATTTCTGGTAGTACAGGACAGCATGGCCACCTGGCGGGCCTCGTGGCTCGCTCTTTAGCGTGGCCTCCTTGCTCTTGGCGCTTTTCTTGTCCTTAAGTTTGGGCGCCTGTTCTTCCACTTCCTTCTTGTCAACCCCTGGCAAGATGCCAGCCTTCAAGAGGTCTTTGACTGCTGCCAAGACGTACTTTGCTGGTTTTTCCTCTTTCTCCTTCTGAAAGTGGTACTTCAGAACAGAGCGAATGTGCGGAGTTGAGGTTGGACCAGCACATCGAAGATTGGACAGAATGACTCGCTGCAATTTCATCTTGGCATCCAAATCTGCAAGTCCTGGGGTCTTGACATCTGGCACGGCTTTGGGGCCTACCAAGGCTTGGACTTGCTTGGAGCGATAGAAGGCAAACCACAAGCTCATTTGGCGACGCCAGACATGCAAGGCATGTCCCAAATCGAAGATGGTCATCTCAACGGCAGGCTCATCTATGATCCTATCAAGGGCCAACGCGCAGCGGGCCTCAGCATACTGCCTGCAACGCATGGCTGCATTTGCGTACCGAGTCAGCATAGCGTAGCTTCTTTTGGATTGGTTCTTCTACATTCTCGTGATTCTAGTGCAAGAAGTCGGAGATTCCCTGCAAAGCCTTCCTCAGCATGGGCAAGGCGAACTTGTCAAAATAGTGGTCTTTGTCCTGGTTGCTTGCCACGCGCCCCATCCAACCAAAGAAGTCAATCAGGAACTCTTTGCTGGACTGGCTCTTCTGATCAGGGTCACTTGTCACTGGCCTTGCTTGCCACGTCGCGTGGATTCTCTTGGAAAACATGCTTGCAGTCGGCTGGAGCACATACTCACAAAGCGACACCTGTCCATACACTTGGTGAACGAAGGTGTAATGAGTCAGCGCCGTGGCACCATCTCCAGTGACTGTCTTGTCATCTTCGCAGTTCTGCCAAGTGCACATCTTTTCTTTGTTGCCGTAATGCAGACCTGAGTGTCGGGTCTCCCTCCCGGATGTCATATGTTGTGGCAATCTCATCCGACATGATGCCAGCTCGGGCATATTCTTTGATAGAAGCACGAATACCCTTGATGGTGGCATCCGTGCATGTGGCGCCACCTGCCTTGATGACAGCAGGGACATCTGCATGGGAAAGAAGCTTTTTGCTGGTAAAATCCTTCAAAGAACTCTTGCGCATGCTGGGGCCACCTGCGCAAACAATTTGGACTACGCAGCCACGTCGGTGCTCCTCATCAGGCTGCAATCGAAACCGCGTGCCTGGATCCGGGGCCACTCGAGCAAAGTAATTTTGACTATTATCGTTTATCGGTGGGAGCTCCAATTTGGACAAATCAGGGCCTGTCAGTGTATATCGCGTGCCCCGCTTGCCCCGCTTGCCCCCCCTTGCCCCGCTTGCCCCGCTTGCCCCGCTTACCCCCCAGCAAGTGCGTCGAGTGGGGCGAGTCGGGCGAGTAGGGCGAGTGAGGCGAGTAGGGCGAGTGGGGTCGAGTAGGGCGAGTGGAGCGAGTGGCCCAAATCAATTAATTTTCCTACCAAGGCAAGTGGGGCGAGTGGGGCGAGTGGCGGATTTCAATTAATTTGCTAGCCCAGGGCAAGTAGGGCGAGTGGGGCGAGTGGGGCGAGTGGCGGATTTCAATTAGTGTTCCTCGTGGGCGCCCGCAATGTAATCGCACTTTTAAGTTAACATAAGTTGGTCTTAAGTAAGCTAAGTAAAATTAAGTTTCACCAAGTAGGCTAAGTAGACACCGGCCTTGAGGTAGCACTTAAGACCCATACCCGAAGCCCCCGTTCGTAACCGCAGGTTATGAGCCCAAAGAGGTTCTGAAGCCATGTCTCTGATGCAACGCCGACGAGCAGCTGATGGGGTCGATGGTGGAGGAGATGCAGCAGATGAAAGGACTGCTGACCAAATGATGGCAGACCTGATGGAGGACCTGAACAACTCCTCCACCGCAGTGAGGTCAGTGCGGGTGTTGGAAGGTGGAGCCCAAGAGGTGGTCGTGGCTGGAGCTGGTGGCCCACAGCCAGGTCATAACGGGGGAGCCCAAGGTGTGATGGAGGGTTTGTCACCAGACCAACAGGCCGTGCTTCGACAAGCTGCTGAAGTTCTTCGGACTGGGGTGCAGCTGCAGTGGCAGGCTGCTCCGCCGGCTGCTCTGGTGGATGCAGGAAGGCGACCTGAACATCTTCCAGGGGGCCAACAACAAGCTGAATGAGCTGGAGGCATGGATCCAGGTGAAGGCCAACGAGGCGATCAGAGAGCTCAAGGGGTTGGTGACGGAGGTCTATTGGGTCCTCTTGCACTTCTTGCCGGCGGCTTGGAGCCATTGGTGCTTCGACCTGAAGGTCTACCCCCTGCTCCACAAGGAGATCCTGTGGTTTTGGGTCCCGCTGGACCGCATGGAGGTGCTGATCAACAAGGGCATCCTTCTGCACTGGTGCAACGTGCTGGACATCAACCTGGCTCTGGTCAACTTCTTCGGCATCCTTCTGATCCTCATTGGGGTACAAGCCGTGATGAGGACACCAGATGGTGTTGGGGCCGAACGGAATCCGTTTTGGAGCGATCGGGCTATGGCTGGAGGTGATCAACATGCTGCCAGTGGACCACATGGCGATGGCGCCCAACGAGCTCTAAGTCTATCATCAGGACGGGTGAAAACAGCTGATGGTTTAACCCACAAAGACCTGTTGGATTTAGAGGCTCTTAGGGTTCAGGGTTTTAAAGAAGTTGAAGCCCAAATTCAAAGGGAAATGGAAAAACGTAAAGGGGACAATAGCGGTAGTGGCTCATTCCAAAGTGTTTTGGGGGAAGTAGGTGTAGTTCAGGGTTCAAAAACCCCTGTGGATCCGGCTCTTGGCCATCTGGTGACTCCTCCGGGTCTTCCTGGCCTTCCTGGTCCAGCTGTGCCTGCATCGGTCACGCCTGCGCCTGTGGTGAGCGTTGGCGAGAACCTCAACGAGAACCTGAGGAACTTGGAGCTGCGAAAGCTGTCCCTTGACAGCACTTCGGTGGACTTTGGCGACTGGCTTGCCATTGTGGGTCCGTTGATGTCGGATCTGAGTAGAACGAGCAGTCAATGGTGGGCTCTGGTGTTGGACGCTGCGGCCAAGACCTATGCAGCGTGGGTGACATCAACGCCACTCCAAAGGTTGCGCCTGAAGGTGGTGTCTCCGACTGAATTGGCGAAATGGCCAAGGACTGAGCAGAGGGCGGTGACTATGTTGTTGGCTGCTGTCCCGGACCCGATTCGGCGTGAACTGATCTCGTCCAGGAAGCTGCAAAGCGTAGAGATCCTCTATGCCCTTCTGTGTCGTTTTCAACCAGGTGGAGTTCATGAAAGGACGAGCTTGCTGAAGGACCTCACGGAGAATCGACTGGGTGCCAATGCGAACATCCACGAGCTCTTGCAGACCTTGCGGGTGTGGCGACGGAATTTGGGAAGATCAGCTGAGCTGGGAATTCAACTTCCGGATCCACTCATCTTGGTTGGAGTTCTTGGACGGTGGTCGGACCATCTGGACGCCTTGGAGGACCCCAAACGGTTTACCGAATGTCGTCGCTTCGACAAGACTTGCAGTTGGACTTCATCCCAACGAATGTCAAGGTTGCTGACTTTGCGGAGGCGTTGCAGGCCGAAGCGGAGCAGTTGTCACTGTGATGAGCGCTTCACCGACTTCTACCACGACGGCATCACTTCAGGACATCAAGAAGAAGGAGCAGATCAAGGCTGCTGCCCTACGGTCTGAAGGGTCTCCTACTTCCAACGATGATGGGAAGGGGAAGTCAAAATGTCGTTTCTGGGGGAGCACGGCTGGTTGTCGCCGAGGTGAATCTTGTGCTTTTGAGCACTCTTGGGACGGCATCCAACGAAAGGGTCGATGCTGGAATTGTTCTGGTGAAGGGCACATGAAACCTGAATGTCCTCACCTCAAACAGAAAGAATATGGTCAACGTGACTGCTCTGGGTCTCCCACGAAGATCTCCAAGGTGAAGGATCAGAAGGGTGGCAGTCCCAAGAACACAGGTCATGGAAAAGGTGCATCAAAGGGAACTACGACGTCTTCACCAACGACGCCTTTGCCGAGTTCTTCACATGGATCTACGGCGACTTCATCGTCTCCGCATGGTGCTTCTGAGGAGAAGTCCAAGGTGGTGATTGAGGAGGTCAAGCCTGCTGTCCCTGCTGCTCTGGTGTCAGACCTGAGTGGGCTTGTGAAGTCTCTGCAGAGCCTGAAGGCAGTTCACTTGAGGTACATCGAGTCCAAGGCCAATGGTGGTTTTGCTGGAGGTGACCAAAAACTGGCGTTGCTTGACGGTGGAGCCACTCATGGGCTACGTCGAGGACTGCCTCACGAACTTGAAGGTGCTGAAATGGTGATTGTGGAACTTGCCCATGGGAGTACGTCCCTGTTCAGAAAGGCTGGATGTAGCATTGGCGAAGGAGGAGGTGGAACCAATCATTCCTGTCCGCCAATTGATGAGACTGGCTACCAGCTCAAGTGGAGTTCCTCTGAAGTTTCCATTTGGCATCCCACAAAAGGATCTATCAAATGCTGGCGACGTCTGTGCTCAGTACTCATGCATATGCCCTGGCGGGGCTCAGCCCATAACAAAACACGAAGGCAAAGTCGCAAGCAATTAGTAGAGCACTACGCTTTGTCGTCCGCAATCCAGAGACTTCCTTAGCGGGTAAACTAGTCAATGCGTTGGCTAAACTAAACAGCAAAGCAGCGGAGAGCTTGCAGTGGTCTCAACAATGGCATGCGCTGTGGAAATCGTGGAATGCCTTTATAATATAACATGTCAAAAAGAAAACCGGCCTGCTCTGGATTATTTTTCGGCAATGATGCGCAATGCAGAACTTGGCAAAATGCTCTACCAGTGAAAGTTTTTCTAGCCCGCGCAAGATTCAGAATTTCAAGCGTGCGCAAGATTCAGAACTTCAGGTCGCACGAAAAACAAAAACCAAAACACAAAATACTCGATGCAAATCGGACTCCAAAGTCACTCCTTCAAGTGAACAATGCTGGACATAAATCGGATGTGGTAATGCTAGCTACTCTCAGCAAAAATGACTGATTGAGTTCAGTTGGAACGTCGGGGAATTGTGATTTTTCTTTTAGTAAATATACCATCATCGGATGAAAAGATGAAAAACTCTGTACACACTAAAATTTATATAGAAGTATTCAGAGGAAGTTTAGTTCGAAAACTTCGCGTTTTTTCGGGTAATGTGGTTCCAGGGGTCGAAGAAGTAGGGTCTCTGTTTCCGCGGGATCAGGGGTCGATCTGGGCAAGCTATCGATAGGACTAACGCGAAAGCTCGATTTGCATGTCAAAACGTTAAGAATCTCACCGCGGAGCACTTTTGGACGGTGAGGCCGGAAAGATGTGTGCACCAGACTGTTGCGAGAGCTCGATTTCACATAAAAATTGCCAAACACTGGCATGTTTGGAGCAGTGCGGAAAAGTCTGCACACTGCTGACGCAGCGCGGATGTTGGTCGCTTTGGTGCGGCGCTCCTGCTCTCAGCCACCGTCAAGCTATTTGACAAATTAAATATATTATGACATTCGGGTGCAGTGTAGCAGTTGTCAGCCATGATAGTTATCAAAAACTTGAGTCCTTAAAAACATGTAAACTAAAGTTATCAACTGCTTTCCTATTCCCCACACCCATTTCTACAATTGATTGGCCTTGAGACGTTCAAAATATTACTTGAAGTATCTTGAAGTTATGTTCCAAGTTTCATGAGGTTTGGCTAGATTTTCTATCCTAGAGCGCTTTGCAAATTTTAACAAAGGTGCTACTCCTCCTCCTCCTCCACCTCCTCCTCCTTTTCCTCATCCTCTGTGAGCGTGAATGGATCGGAGCCCTATCGCAAGCTCCAGATGAACGTGCAATACACCACATGAAAGTTAGAACCGCGAACCCGTTTTCACACAAGTGCTTTTCACATAATAGTAACCCCTGCTTATCACTGACATTACCCCATCTACGCACATTAAAGATAACCTGTGGATTTAAAATATACATGATTATGGTTCCAGGTCATAGTTCCCCTCACTTGGCCTGTATTGTGGTGAACAAACCTGAGGGAGGGAACGAAAGCCAGCGAGGGTTGAACGTGCATTCAAACACCAGTGCCAAAGCATCCTCCAACTGTTATCCCAGGAAGGGAAGTAAGATCCGCATGTGCATGTCTTTGATGTTCCCAATACTGATACTACCGCCAGCCTGTTGCAAAAAACATGCGTAGGTCAATGTACCTCGCATGCGGCAAGCAACTCCAGTTGGCCTCTCACCCCCTCGCATCTGCATCCCTACACCCTAAACCTGACTGGATCGCATGTGGTTTAGCCATCTTCAGTGCCAAACAAAGAATGAAGCAAAAATGATCAAGCATCTTCAACGCGAAGCCCGCCGGACCAGATCAGCTGTTGAGGTTCAGGGTGGCTCTTGCCCTCAGGCCCTATCACCCGCAGCTTTTCATCCATGAGACATTCCACCCCCAATCCGCCAAAAATGTTCAAGCATCTTCAATGCGAAGCCCACCGGACCAGATCAGCCGTTAAGGTTCAGCATGGCTCTTCTCAGGCCATATCACCCGCAGCGCTTTATCCACCAGAAGCTTCACGCAAATCGGACAAAAATGTTCCTTCGCTGCGAAGCCCACTGGACCTTGAATTCAGCATGGTTTTTCTGTCAGGCCTTCAACGCGAAGCTCACCGGACCAGATCAGCCGTTGAGGTTCAGCATGGCTCTTCCCCTCAGGCCTTCAGTGCGATGCCCACGCCTTCAACGTGAAGCCCACCGGACCAGATCAGCCGTTGAGGTTCAGCATGGCTCTTCCCCTCAGGCCATATCATCCGCAGCGCTTCATCCATCAGAAGCTTCACGCAAATCGGACAAAAATGTCCAATCATCTTCACTACGAAGCCCACCGGACCATCTCCGCCGCTGACGTTCAGCATGCATCTCATACCAAACCCCTTCTTGCCCAGCCCCACGGTTTGCCCGTCGCGGGGTGGACCAGGGGGAAATCGAAGCCCTACCGTCACTAAATCGCCACCGGTCACATGGCTTGGAAAAAGTCCTTCTATTTTCGGCAGGTTTCCGACTTATTCAAATTGAAAATCGTCCTCCAGACCGGCAATTGCCACAGCTACCCCCCTCAGACCCCCTAATAAATACTCACTACGTTCGCAAAAAACAGCTCAGCGTTGCCTGTCGACTGGCTTTCGTAAAGATGGATTTCACATCATGTAAGAAATTATGATGATAGAAAGGAAAGGTAGAACCACGAACCGAATGTCCCGAAATACAAGAATCAGTATGAATTTGATGCTAACAAATACCAAAAAAACAAACCAACTAATATCAACTATTGACAAGAAATACATCAGAAAACCATCAACAAATAATGAAAGACACTACGTTAATATACACACACACATATATATATATATATAATTTTATTTATATGCAATATGTAATTATGTAAATAATATATACATAAATTGTACATATATATATATATGCTAGTCGGGATTACCAGCGGGCGTGTTAAGAAACAACAAGTTCGCTTTAATTAAGTCATAGCAGGGGTCCCCTTGGAAGCTGTTTTCCAAACCTGTTCCGTTCAAATCACCGAAACCTAGTCCGGTATGCAAAATACCCGGTTGAATTATTGGGTACGATCCTTTTTAGGTCGCACAGTTGGTTACTATGAATACGATGTCAACATCGTTTGTAAATACCATCCTATTTTTTGAAGGCTGCTGTCAGCATCTGTCAGCCAAAAGCAGTGTGTACCAGCCAAGAAGCTAACCTTTGTAGGGTTGGGTTCGAGACAGTTGAAATGGGCTGCATAGTCGCCGCCCGCTTGGTAGGAACACCACCGTGGAACTCCCAAATCAGCATTGATGTTTCCATTTGAGCCTGCGGGCTGCATTGGCTACACGCAAGCAACACGATCCCAAACTCTCCAAACGGGGTGCACCTTCGTTGGCACATGGTGGTCCAAACCCGCACATGACACGTTCCATTTCGCGCATGCATGGATGTAAAGTTGCCTTGCGCCTTGTTTTTTTTTTGGTGTGGCCCGGTAATTCTACTTAATGCAATCTTCAGTAATCTCCATGTACAGAGAGATACTGAGATACACCCCAATTCACTTCATATTCCACGGTGCTTCGTGCCTAAAAACTATTCGTAACCCTGCAGGACGAATAACCACCTGCAGCGTGTCCTAGGATCTGGGGCCCGTAAAACAACGGATTGCTACTGCAGAGTGGTAACGGTGGTCTGTAGGTTCTCCCTTTTCCGGAAACTAGTTTTTTGGACTTGGATGGGCACGATATGGTTCACTTGAGAAGGGGTGACCCGAAAGGTAGTTGCGTCAGACGTTATAACTCTGATTGTCGTTGTGATGTGACTCCAGCTTGGGTGGTTCATGAACCGTGGACGGGCATGAAACTGAACATTCATAGCTGAACGGAGATATCTGGATCCGAAAAGAGGGCACCCCACGAATGCCATGGTTGATCATCACTTAGTTTATTTAAAGAGCCATTTGGAGGTATATTGTCTGACACACGCATCGTGCGGGGCAAAAAAAAACACGGTCAGTGTTAGCACAAACCCCAAAGTCGCTTTTGCGGTACCTATGGATGCTCGAACCTGTCACTTTCATCGCACCGTTTGGTACTTGTAAAATGGATGTCGAAAAATCCGAATGTCAAGTCGAATGATGATGGTGATGAGGATGATGATGATGATTATGATGATGTGATGATGATGATGATGCTGATGATGATGCGAAGGGGCTGCTGCGTGATGTGACGAGAGTGGGGGGGGGCATGGATGTTCAGATATCTGGATCCGAAAAGAGAGCACCCCACGATGTCCATGGTTGCTCATCACTTAGGCCATTTGGAGGTATATTGTCAGACACACGCATCGTGCGGGGAAAAAAACACGGTCAGTGTTAGCACAAACAAAGTCTCTTTTGCGGTACCTATGGATGCTCGAACCTGTCACTTTCATCGCACCGTTGGGTACTTGGAGAAATGGATGTCGAAAAATCCGAATGTCAAGTCGAATGATGCGAGACACTGCGAAGGGGCTGCTGCGTGAAGAGACTCACCAGGCATATGGCGAGAGTTCCCTTTGAGGGGGGGAGGGGGGGGGTGAAGTGGGGCCCTAGCGTCTACTTCAAGATCAGCTAAGGCGTCTTCCACAATGACAGCAGTATTTTACTCTCAGCCTGTTGCCGGTCAGTGCTTGTCCACAGGGTTACTCTATATACCTCTTGAGCCTTGAGGGGCGCATATAAATGTGCTCAATACTCATGCATGTACCTCTGTAGGTATTAGGTCGAAACAAAAACACAGGCACAAATTCAAAAGCAATGAGTAGAGCACTACGCCTTGTCGTACCCAATTGGTATTAAGAGTATCTTCCTGTATTCTCTACAAAATGGCAAATAGCAAAAATAAACCGGAGTTACGCAGTGGCTTCGAATTCAAAAACACGTGAAAGCAGCGAATGTCCTAAAGACATGCCGAAAAAGAAACAGCGGATTCGCTAATTTTTCCAGTAGTGACCAATGGTGCTTCGCGCACGGTCTCTCCAGGCAAAATGTCTCGCTCTACTGGTGAAAGTTCGAATTGAAATGTTCGGATTCGCAAGATTCAGAAATTCCGGTCATACGAAAAACAATTGACCAAATCACGGAATAAACGAAAATAGCGGATCTCCAAAGTTGCTCATTCAAGCAAACAATGGACAGAAATCGAAGTTGGTAAGTTTTGGGATTCGCTCCGTTCGGAGTGGTCGGCTCGCAGACAGTTCATGGAGATAAATGTTTATAGTATCTCTATTTACAAGAGTATCTATTTACATTAAATTGAAATTCTGACACTTGTGGCATTATCTCTATCTAAAAGAGTATATGCCATCTTGTGTAAAACAAGTTGATGCACAGAAAAACTGTACAAGGCCTCTCATGCTGTGTTATCTTCAATTAAAGAAGTATACGCTCACTCATCGCCAATCACTTGATCTCCATGGTCTGGACGAAGAAGATGAGGATCCACCGCAACCAGTGTTGCCCTGATACGTTGATGCTTGATCTTCATATGCTTTTCTCTTTTTCTCCTTCTGTCTTTCCTTCCTCTTCTCAGCATACTTCATCTTCATGTTAGCTGGTTTGTAATGATGTCGTTCATTCCATGTCATATCAGAAGGATCCAAGTGAACAAGAATTGGATTGTGAGCATCACGATCATTTGGAGCAACCATAAAGATGTTGTGATCACCATGTAAGCAAGTTTCATTGAAGTAAAATTCACCCACATAGTTCATGTGATCTTCATCTTCAAATTGTTCAGGGAACTCCTCACACACCAGACGTGAATGACCCCACTCACCAACTGTAAGCATACAACAATCACCTTTGCCCGTTGTCTTCTTCATGAGCTCTTCGGTGTATGAAACTGTTGTAATGCCATCCAAGTGCGTTGCAAGAAAATCAAGATCCCGATAACTGCAAGAATTGAAATGCTTGACCCTGACTGGAGGGCAAGTTGAATCATGGTTCCTGTGCATGGCTTGTGTTGCAACACCCATCATCCTGTTAATCCAGAAAGAATTGTATTAGGCTGTGTTGATACGTAGGGACACCTGGAGATTTTGGTGTAGTGTAATAGCATGCCTTGTTTCCATCACCTGCGATGACGTCAACTTGATATCTAGCACACTCAAAAGCCGTAACAGCTAAACACTCACCAACAATACCAGGGGAGTCTGATGCATACTTCTGTCCAACGTGTGTCGATGTCTTGAAGATGCTGGATATCCTTGGTTGTAAAATCCTGCCCATTCACCATGGTCACCATCTGTGAAACACTCCTTCAACTTTCGAAAAACTGAATCATCTTCGTTTCCAGTGATATCTTGACCATAGTAAAATCTCTGTGCAGGTTTTACTTCAGGAGCTGTCTCATCATCTTCAATGTCTGTTTTCTTTTCCCCTGATCCCTCCTTCTCTGAGGAGCATTCAGGTGGAACTGGTTCCTCTTTCTCAAAAGAGCTTCCAGGTGGGACATGTGGCTCCTGTGTATCCTTTTCTTCTTCTTCGACAACAATCTCCTCTTCTTCTTCTTCCTCCTGTTTTGCCTCTTCTTTGACAAAGCTCTCCTTGATCTTTTTCTGAACATTCTTGTTGCACATACTGATCCATTTAAGAGTACACTCAACCAATTTGTCATCATCTGATTCCAAAATGATATGCTTGTCCTCCACGTTCAAACTTTCAATAGTGTTCCTGTATTCTGGATCAGCACGACTTTGTCCTTGAAGATCGGGAAGAAGTTTCTGGATCATCATCTACCAAATCTGGCTCCTCAACATCAAGGAAATTGTCTGATGTGATGTGCTTGTTGTCCTTAAGAACTTTTCCAATATCCAGTTTGAACTCATGATACTGGTCATAGGAGATCTCATAACCCATTGCTGGTGCATAATAATCCATAAATGTTTTGATTTCAGCATCTGCCAATGCTGTCATCATCAACAATGAGGGGGAATAACTGATGTCACCACGCTGCAAAGGTTGGCCTCCTTCCAAATCATCACCTCTGAGGACATTTTGACCTGTGAATGTAATCTCATGCAGGATTCTGCGGTGCTCTGGTTTGAGTTGCCTCAGCAAGAATTGTCCATGTCGGTCTTCAGGAGTTCTGCTAGGGTGTGCATCAGGTAACACATCTTGTTCATGTTCTTCTAGATTCCACCCTGCAACAACCTCTTCTGGTTGTGTTTCTGGTGGTGTTTCCTCTCTCTCTTGAGAGAATACGCCTTTCTCCTCCTGAGGCCTCACAAAAACTTGCAATCTTGGCAAAAACTCAAGTTCTTCGTCAGCATCATCATCGTGATCTTCCATGTCAACAGTAGCAGTTTCTTTTTCTGGAATATGCTTCACCTTCTCGTTTCCTGCTATCCAGATATATCCATCCAGCTTTGTAGATGTATGGAAGATCCCCCCCCCTTTAAGGGGGGGGTGGGGGGGGTGAGGTAGCTATCCCTCTATTAGGGGAGCCCTGGACAACTAATCTAAACACCTGTGTCAAGCAGTGAGCGGCGGACACTTTTCTATGCGGCGGAATTGCTGCTAGTCTTGAGCCATGCGGAGTGCGCATGAAAGATATGAATTAAGGGTACATGTCAACATGCATGAATGCATTGTGAAGACACGTAAAACAAAATAAATCACAAACAGACACAAATTTTCTTCGTGTCGGAACATGCAAGTCTGTTTCACAGGTAGCGCTCAGCCTGTGGTCTGCTGTGAGACGGTCCGAAGACAAAAACAAAACTGTACAAAAAGCTACTCTCCGCTGTTGGAAAGCGGTGTTCTCTACTGGTGGTAAGCGACCGCAAATGCGGAACATTGCAATTTTTCTGGGGCTACAAGCCCATAGTGAAATAGTAACCGTAAAAACTCAACTCGTTTTGCCTACGGTGTTCACCTGTCTGATGAAAGAAAATAGACTGATCCGGTGTTTGTGGGATCATGTCAAGCCACGATCCGTCGTATTTCTGGACCCAACGCTGTCTGGGTACTTGGTACCCTGGGACGTATTCTACTCGAGTGGTGTTGGGATTCACTCTGTATAGTGCGATGGCTGATCATAGCTATAACCGCAATTACGGTGTCCGGAAGAGCTGGAAGCTGTTCCTTGGTCAAGCCATTGCGTACCCGACATTCGGGATGGAGGCGCAGGAGGCTCAGGTACGTTGATTGGCCTCTTTCTGGTCGTTTGCCTCTGCTCAGCCTGCTGTGATCTCTCTCTCCACGGCGGTGGAGTCTTCGGTGGTCCTGGTGGATCAGGAGGCGTTCTTGGCTGCTGTGAACCTAGTGTTCGTCCGGGAACCGGAACTGGAGGAGCCTTTACAGGCGGCCTAGCACTAGAGGAAGACCCTGATGACGTCGGAGCTGGTGATTCTTTTAAGGATCTCGGTGCAGCTTTATATTTCACAGGTTCACTGGTCTGGCCTTTGCTGCTGGACCTCGCACAGGTGCCGGAGGCGGTGCTGGTGTTTCAGCTCTGGGTCGATATGTTCTGGTCCTGCTGACCGATCGACTTCGAGTGCGTCCAACATTTCGGTGTGAGTCAGTCCGCAGCGGCGGAACACTATCTCTCCTTTCTTCTCGTTTTTCGAGATATCCTTGAGTTCGCTGCATCCATTTTTCACGTCTTTTATCTTCAGATTCCTTGGATCGGATGCGCATATTTTTCAGTGCCTTCAACTGGGCGTAGGCAAGGAGAGGTGAGTGCCATGCACAGTCCTTTTCTGCCAAACCAAGGTCGTATGCCATCAAATGTTTGAGCTGTTCAACATCGTTCAGCATAACTTCGTCGGAGAAGGCAGATCCTGCGAATCCATCTGCAGAGGCTGATTCTTCTTTTGCACGTGCTTCCGTGACGGCGATCTGCTTACCGTAACAAAGAGAAATTAAAAGCATTGAATCACAATCAGCATCATCTCCACGCATGCTTCGGATGTAGTTGGCTGCAGTGGTCGAAGAAACTACGTTATACGTAATACGGTTTATCGGACTGCGGTGAAGATTAATCTGCTGAAGGAAACGCTCCAAAATGTCGATTAAAATGCATGTCCGGTAGTCGGAGTGATCGTCTGCCTTAAACCTTCGCTGTGCGAAAAGATTCCCGTCACCGGACAAAGAGTCACACTGATGTTCGATACAGCTAGCGACAAATTGGAGCCATTTCTGGCACGTTTCTTTATAGGCATAACTCCATGCGTATGAGGAGATATGAAAAACCGCTATACGGCATTCAGCTAACATGAGACGTCGGACGTCATGAGTGTCAGCTCCAAGATTCACTTCACAAGCTTCCACGCCGGAGACGGCAAGGTCATCGTCTCCGTCGATCTCGCAGATCGAGTGATCAAGAAAATCGAGTGAGGATGCAAGTGGGCGATCATGTTGCCAAACCGTAGATTCAGCATTTTTCTCGATGTCCGGTTTCGGAACACGAGCGCCAGTAGAAGGATCAACAAATTCTCCTGACGTGTTCATGCCATGGCAAAGGCGAAAAATGGCGCCATGCAAAATCCAAAAAGGTGCTTCTTTGGTGGAGGTTTCAATTTGGTGGTGACACAAAAGTTCAATAAATGAGCCTGTATCATGTGAGCCACGGAGAAAAATTGCAACGGATTGTGACTGGATGTGCGAGTGCACTACCATGCCAATCATCCCATACTCTTCGGCAAGTTCTCGATGGACGGCAATTCCTCCGTATTCGTCGGAAGCCTCGCACAAGCACACAATATGGGCCGCATTACGGAACACTAAATGTGGCAATGCACGGTGGTTGATATCAGTTCGTACCCATTTTGGAAATTTGGCGCAACCTCCGATATACGGAAGACGGTTGATGTGACCAAGGTTCAAAGTCAAAATACCAAGCTGATACGTGTCCTTCTGAAACTCATGGATGTTCTCCTTAGCGCGCTTGGTAACACCAAGGATTGCTCTCTTACCGAGAAGGCACGATCTGAAGAGTTCCAATAAACGGAGAATCTCTTCTGACTTAAGGTCACCGCCATCAGGGTACTTGAAGAAAGCCTCAGGTCGCCAGATCGGAAGAGGCGTCTGGTCCTGGGCATCAACAAAGTGCTCCTGGAGAGTCGGAATTCGACATCCAAATGGCATTTCATAAATGAATTCCGTATAATCAAAATCTTCAATTCCATGACGAGCAAAAGATTGAAGGTAAGTGTTTCCAATTGAGCGGCCCTCACGCAGATGCGTGATCAGTTCCGAGAATTTTTCCTGGCGATTTTGAGCATGCTCTCGACGTGTGGCTCCGAAATACGAAGATTCAGCAAGAACGGCATCAACCAGGTCTTCGATGTCGAAAGGCGAATTGGATGAGCCGATGCTGTCTGGAATAAAATCGGAGGACAACTCAGAAGAAAAATTAACAATATTATGTTTGCAAGATAAGCCGCAGGTGCGGCATTCCAAGCAGTAGGCAAAGCCACAAGGGTGGCACCAGAACATTGCCTCTGAACATCCACAGTCTTCAAAATTCTTACAGCATTGAGGACCCGCAGGGCGAGGAAACCATTGAATTTCTTCTGTATCCTTTTTAAACTTAGTGAAAAACTTTTGGGCGGCGTCCGCATCGCGGAACAAATCCTTTGCCTGAGCGTTCATTTCACGGCGTCTTTTTGTCTTGACAACCTGTCGGCGGCCGCCCCAGGGAGATGCTGCTTGAAGATCAACTTCAGCGTCAGGATCAACTTGGCCGGATGCTGGATCTGAGCTAGCCGCAGCGGCGGCATCCTTCGGTTTCCTTGGCATAGGTTTGGCCTTAACAGGTCCTTTGGGAGCTTCACTCTCCGAGGCGGAAGACTGCTCCTTGTTTCGCTCTTTGGCAAGATGTTTCTTAAATCGTTCGGAAATCTCTGCCTTGAGTGTTTTTACTCTCTTGTCTGCCTCGGTCTCAGGTGGGCCAAGCTCTTGGTCGTTCGGAGTTGCATCGGTTCGCAGAGGCCTGGCCGGACCGGAATCGGTACTACGAAAACTTTCCAAAAACTTCTTTACAACTGGGAGTTTCTCGATTTCTTCTGCCACATACTCCACATATTCGGAACGTGACCAGGTGAAACCATCTTGTTCATTTTCATTCTTCTTCTCCCAGTAAAGTTGGTGGTGGCAGACATGCATAGCAAGGTCAATATTGGATGTATAATCATTCATTCGCCTTAGCTCGGCCGGTTCCGGTGCAACAAGCCAGGATCGATCGACGAAGGACCAAACACCGCAGAAGCGATTGAACGGCACGGTCTGATCGGTGAGGACATATCGGTTGTGAGTGATCACTGGACCAAGGCCGGCAACGGCACCAGGTCTGGCAATTAGGATGCAGTCTGATTCGGGACGTAATACGTCTCTGATCGTACTGAGTGCAGAATCAAGAGTGAAATGCACATGGTTCCTTCCACCACGGGTGCCTCCTGGGAGCAAACCTAGTCTTCGGATGGATTCAAGATTTTTCTCGTTCGCTCCATGGATGAGGTACCTTAGCGGAAAAACATCAGGCTTAAATGGACAATGCTGAATTTCGACCTCAGTGGAATGGCCACTCTCAAAACGGATAAAAATGCTCGCAATGTCGAGACCATCAAGCAGGTCGGCTTGGCTTTCCCTGTTGACCTCATCATCGAAGTCTGCCGGCTTAAACCACGTGTCCGGTATCGGAACAATGCCTGGTTGGAAATCTTCGGTGGTTACATAGCCGATCATGGCCCTGGCTTTATTAGAGTCGCAGATTACGTGGGCCAAGGGCATAAGGAAAGTAACAGTGTTTTCTCTACGTCGGACCTGCATTGAAAGCTCATTAGGGTCAAAATCTTGCAAAAATTTCTGTCCTTCACGGTACAAAGTGCGAATTTTTCTGGCTGTGCCAGGATGGCTAATAAGCTCATGCAAGGACAATGATCCGTCACGGTGCATTAACTTCGTATGCCGAAAGATATAAGACAAGTGACGTGACATGGTCTCAAAATGGCTATCCGCTAATGCGGAATCATGGTCCTCTTTGGTCTTGATACCGGATTGCTTTCTGAGGACCTGAGAAATGCACTCAGCAAAAATGCGGCTGTTCGACTGCACAGAGTCAAGAGGCGCGCCGAATGCATCGTCTATGACCCTGCTACGAGATTCGTAAGTCCGGGTGTCGCGCGATTGCCTTCTGTCTGGATTACCGCCACGCGGTGTGTGATGTGGTCGGTTGCCACGAGGACTGCGAAAGCCACGTGGTGTGTAACCCGCAGAGGCGGAATGATCTGTGCGGCCATGCTTTGAGAACTTTGGTGGCATAAAAGAGAAATGAGTTGGTCACCCTTTTGATGCGACCTTTGAGAAATCGATCCTCAAACAAGATCTTCGAGGTGTCTCCAAGAATTGGCTTCCGGGTTCAAGAACAGTGCCAAGGGACGTGAGTCCGGGCGTCGCGAAAAAGAAAAACAATAAGAACCCTGTGAGCCGAGAGATTGCAGACACAAATTTTCTTGAGACGAAAATTTACTCCTCGAAGTATAGCATGGCAAAAACATAACTACTGAAAAGTTTGGGGGGTGAGACCCAAATGGGGTGAGAAAACAACCTTTAAAAATATGAGAAAACATGGGAAATTAGGGAAAATAGTGGAAGATAATGAAAAAAATATGACAACATGACAAGGGAATACAAGGGACATAAAAACATGACAATTTGAGAATTTGGCAGTTTGCGAGAACTGTGGCTCAATTTTCTCAGTCAGTGCGCTTGGATGGTATCCAGCACGAGTTTGCAATGTCAAGGGCTCAGGTTCGTACAAGCCTGTGGGCAGATCCATCACATGTGATTCTCAAAGGAGAATCAGGACAGCAGTGGTCTCCTGTTTCTTGTAGGTCAAAACATCTTCAAATGAATGGGCTTCAAACGTCAGGGTCTCACAGAGGGCAAGGTAGGGCAGGGTTTCGCCCATCAAACATCTTCAAATAAATAAGAGCAGATGGCAGGGTCTCACACATCAAGGAAGGCAGAATCTCAAATAAAGGCAGGGCTTCACAGAAGACAGGGTCTCGCCCACTAAACAAAGGCAGGGTCTCACAGAAGGCAGGGCATCATAAAATAAACATAAATAAACAAAGTCAGGTTTCTCACAGAAGGAAGAGTCTCACAGAAGGCAAAGCCTCACAGAAGCCAGGGTCTCACAGAAGGCAAGGCCTCACAGAAGCCAGGGTCTCACACAAGGCATGGTCTCACAGAGGGCATGGTCTCACAGACAGCAAGGTGTGTCACTCATAGCAGGGGCTCACACAAGGCATGGTTTCACATCTTAAACAAAGGCATGGTTTCACAGAACACAAGGTGTCACATGTTGAACTGAGGCCTAACCCCCCCAGAAGGCAGGGCCTCACAGAAGGCAGGGCCTCACAGAAGGCAAGGCCTCAAAGAAAGCAAGGTCTCACAGAGGGTCCAACATTATGAACAAAGGCAGGGTCTCAGAGAAGGAAGGGTCTCACAGAAGGCAACGCCTCACAGAAGCCAGGGTCTCACAGAAGGCAAGGCCTCACGGAAGCCAGGGTCTCAGGGAAGGCCAAGTCTCACAGAAGGTATCGCAGAAAGGCTTCACAGAAGACACAGTCTCGCCCATTGAACAAAGCCAGGCTCACAGAAGGCAGGGGGGTGCCAAGCCTAGTTTGGCTACAAGCATGCGTATCACATATGACGCAATGCAGGGTCTCACACAATAGACAGGGAAATAAAGGATTCCGCACCTGAAGGTGTTTTCACCCGTGAAATCACACGCTCCCGAACTGTTGCTCTCCTCTACTGCTCCCACACGCGAACTGCTCTTGCTCACTTTCCGGCCCTGGACACTCTTCCATGACTGAAGCTTAGGATTTTATATTTGGTCTATACTAGGAGCAAGATTCAATCTATAGACATGCTGCACATTTTTCGATAAGAACATATGGCAAGGTCTCACACATCAAGGAAGGCAGGGTCTCACAGAAAGGCAAGGCTTCACAGAAGACAGGGTCTCGCCAGGGTCTCACAGAAGGCAGCAGGGTATCATAGAATATAGTTAAGGACAGCTGGTAGGCAGGGATCCGCGCTGATGATCTAGTAAGCAGATTAGGTACACTTAAGTACCCCCATGATAGCAAATTCTGAGGTACACTTCTGCCTACTGGGGTGGCTTTGTTTATATGTTGTATGTAGCGGAATCTGCCTACTGGGGCCGGGGTTCCCACCATTATGTATATAAACAAATTACATATACCCCAGAATTTGCTATCACGGGGGTACTTAAGTGTACCTGCCAACTAGATGGGCATGGGGGTACAATTCTTACTAGATATTACTAGATCATCAGTGCGGATCCCTGCCTACCGGCCATCCTTAGCTATGAATAGTATCGGTGGGAGATGCACCCTCTGCCAACTGGCGGTCTTGATTTTTCTTGCCCCTAGTATCCAATACCCAAAGGTCATGAAACACATAGTACTGCAGTAAGCAGATGGTGGGGGCGGCGGGTTTGCTTTCTTTTTCCCCTCTTCTTTCTTGGCCCTTCTCTACCCCATGATGGAACTACAATACTATTTGCTCCTAATTTGCGGGGTTGTATGGGTCCCCGTGCGGACAGGCAGCGTACATGCATACATTAAGGATAGACAGTATAGACAGTGCTAGTGCTGGTGCTAGTGTTAGTGCCGGTGCTGTTCAGCAAATGGAGCCGCGAACTGAGGCGATGTCTCTCTATCTATCTATATATCTATATCTACCTATCTACCTATCTATTTGTATATATGCACATGTCTATGTATATGCTTATTATATCCTCAATGGAAAGGAGGTGCAGTAAGCAGAAGCCACAATATGTTTCGCACCCTTCTGAGGTACACTTCTGCCTACTACCACTGGTTGTCCAAAACCTGCGAAAATAGCCCCCCCGACGAACATGCTAAAAACACACCAAATCGGACACATTTTAAGGCAGTAGTAACACTAAATTTCCTGCCTACCGGACGTCTCAGACTATAAGCCAAGTCAAGGTCTCACAGAAGGAAGGGTCTCACAAAAGGCAAAGCCTCACAGAAGCCAGGGAGGCAAGGCCTCACAGAAGCCAGAGTCTCACAGAAGGCAAGGTCTCAGAGGGCAAGGTCTCACAGAAAGCAAGGTGTGTCACTCATAGCAGGGACTCACACAAGGCATGGTTTCACATCTGAAACAAAGGCATGGTTTCACAGAACATAAGGTGTCACATGTTGAACTGAGGCTTAACTCTCACAGAAGGCCGGGCCTCACAGAAGGCAGGGCCTCACAGAAGGCAGGGCCTCACAGAATGCAAGGTCTCACAGAGGGTCCAACATTATGAACAAAGGCAGGGTCTCAGAGAAGGAAGGGTCTCACAGAAGGCAAGGCTTCACAGAAGCCAGAGTCTCACAGAAAGCAAGGCCTCACAGAAGCCAGGGCCTCGCAGAAGGGCAAGATCTCACAGAGGGTCTCACAGAAAGGCAGGGCTTCACAGAAGACAGGTCTCGCCCATTAAACAAAGGCAGGGTCTCACAGAGGGCAGAAGCCTATTTTGGCTACAGGCGTGCGTATCACATATGACGCAATGCAGGGTCTCACACAACAGACAGGGAAATAAAGGATTCCGCACCTGAAGGTGTTTTCACCCGTGAAATCACACGCTCCCGAACTGTTGCTCTCCTCTACTGCTCACACACGCGAACTGCTCTTGCTCACTTTCTGGTTGGCGGCAGAATGACAGGACCGGCCCTGGGCATTCTTCCATAACTGAAGCTTAGGATTATATATTTGGTCTATGATAGGAGCAAGATACAATCTATAGACATGTAGCACATTTTTCGATATAAATTAAACAGACGGCAGGGTCACACATCAAGGAAGGCAGGGTCTCACAGAAAGGCAAGGCTTCACAGAAGACAGGGTCTCGCCCATTAAAAAAAGGCAGGGTCTCCCAGAAGGCAGGGTATCATAAAATAAACAAAGCCAGGGTCTCACACAAGGAAGGGTCTCACAGAAGGCAAAGCCTTACAGAAGCCAGGGAGGCAAGGCCTCACAGAAGGCAAGGCCTCAAAGAAAGCAAGGTCTCACAGAGGGTCCAACATTATGAACAAAGGCAGGGTCTTAGAGAAGGAAGGGTCTCACAGAAGGCAAAGCCTCAGAGAAGCCAGGGTCTCACAGACGGCAAGGCCTCACAGAAGCCAGGGTCTCACGGAAGGCCAGGTCTCACAGATGGTCTCACACAAAGGCACGGCTTCACAGAAGACAGAGACCATTAAACAAAGGCAGAGTCTCACAGAAGGCAGGGTATCATAAAATAAACCAAGTCAGGGTCTCACAAAAGGCAAAGCCTCACAGAGGCCAGGGTCTCACAGAAGGCAAGGCCTCACAGAAGCCAGGGTCTCACGGAAGGCCAGGTCTCACAGAGGGCAATGCCTCACAGAAAGCAAGGTGTGTCACTCATAGCAGGGACTCACATAAGGCACGTTTTTACATCTGAAACAAAGGCATAGTCACACAGACGCAAGGTCTCACATGTTGGATGAAGGCCTAGCTCTCACACAGGTCCTCACAGAAGGCAAGGCCTCACAGAATGCAAGGTCTCACAGAATGCAAGGTCTCACAGAATGCAAGGTCTCACAGAAGGCACAGGAGGGAAGGCCTCACAGAAACGCAGGCTCTCACAGACTGCAGGGCCTCACTGAAGGCAAGGCCCAACATGTGAAAGAAGGCTGGGTCTCATAGAAGGCAGGGTCGCACATAGGACAGAAGGCAAAACTTCACATGTGAGAGAAAGCAAGGTCGGACATGTGACAAAAGGGAGGGTCTCACATATGGCAGAAGAGGGTCTCGCATATGACAGAAGGCAGGGTGTCACACACGAAAGAAGGAGGGGTCTCGCACATGACAGATTGCAGGGTCTCACAGATCTAACAGGGTCTCGCATGACAGGAAGGCAAGGCCTCACTCACTGGGCAAGCAAATTAAAATAAAGGTCGTAAACAGGACAGAAGGGAAGGCATCAGAGAAGGCAGGGCGTCATAGCAATTTCTCGCCAAAAAAAGCATCTTGCAGAAGTCTGGGTGCAGCATGGTTTCACAGATGGCAAGGTCTCACGGAGGGGAAGGCAGGGTCTCACAGGAGGCAGGGTCCCACATCTGAAAGAAAGCATCTTATTTGCAAAGGAAGCATAGGAAAGCAAAATGTGTTTTTCCGTGATTTTTATGTTTTTCTCTTGTTTTTACCAAATAATCATGTGCCTTCCATGTTTTTCCTGGCAACCCTGGAAAACATCTAATGGGAGGGGTTTGGGAAGGATTATGGGGTGTGTGGGGAGGTGGGTGGGGGGGTTGGTGGTGGTGGGGGTGGGAAGGGGAGGGGTTAAGGAGAATGGAAGGGGTTGGGCAAAGTGTTAAGGGGGTGTGGAGGGGGGTGGGGGGGCTATTGTGGACAGGAGGGGGTGTGCTGAGGGAGGGAAGTCTTGCTCGCCCCGTTAATTGCGTTTTCCTCGCCCCGTTAATGTTGTCGAACGTTTGTCGGAGGAGGTGGTGGGAGGGATTAAGGGAGAATGGAAGGGGTTGGGGAGGGTGTTAAGGGGGTGTGGAAGGAGGTGGAAGGGGGTGGGGGTGGACAGGAGGGGGGGGTGGTCCTGCTCGCCCCGTTAATTGCGATTTCCTCGCCCCGTTAATGATGTCGAACGTTTGTCGGAGGAAGGGGTGGGAGGGATTAAGGGAGAAGGGAAGGGGTTGGGGAGGGTGTTAAGGGGGTGTGGAAGGGGGTGGAAGGGGGTGGGGGTGGACAGGAGGGGGGGGGGGTCCTGCTCGCCCCGTTAATTGCGTTTTCCTCGCCCCGTTAATGTTGTCGAACGTTTGTCGGAAATCTGCCCTATTCCGACCCTTCCAGCTGCTGTGAGACGCTGCCTTCTGAAAGACCCTACCTACTAGGCTTCTGTCCTGCGAGATCCTGTTAGATCTGTGAGACTTGCAATCTGTCATCTGTGAGACCCTTCCTTCTTTCGTGTGTGAGACCCTGCCTTCTGTCATAAGCGAGACCCTGTTAGATCTGTGAGACCTTGCAATGTGTCAAGTGCGAGACCCTCCTTCTTTCGCGTGTGAGACCTTGCCTTCTGTCATATGCGGGACCCTCTTCTGCCATATGTGAGACCCTACCTGTTGTCACATGTAAGACCTTGCTTTCTCTCACATGTGAAGTTTTGCCTTCTGTCCTATGTGCGACCCTGCCTTCTATGAGACCCAGCCTTCTTTCACATGTTGGGCCTTGCCTTCAGTCAGGCCCTGCAGTCTGTGAGAGCCTGCGTTTCTGTGAGGCCTTCCCTCCTGTGCCTTCTCTGAGACCTTGCCTTTGTTCATAATGTTAGACCCTCTGTGAGACCTTGCTTTCTGTGAGACCTTGCATTCTGTGAGGCTTTGCCTTCTGTGAGGCCCTGCCTTCTGTGAGAGTTAGACCTCAGTTCAACATGTGACACCTTGTGTTCTGTAAAACCATGCCTTTGTTTCAGATGTGAAACCATGCCTTGTGCGAGTCCCTGCTGTGAGTGACACACCTTGCTTTCTGTGAAGTTTGGCCCTCTGTGAGACTTTGCCTTCTGTGAGACCCTGGCTTCTGTGAGGCCTTGCCCTCTGTGAGGCCCTGGCTTCTGTGAGGCTTTGCCTTCTGTGAGACCCTGACTTGGTTTATTTTATGATACCCTGCCGTTTGTGAGACCCTGCCTTTGTTTAATTAATGGGCGAGACCCTGTCTTCTGTGAAGCCCTGCCTTTCTGTGAGACCCTGCCTTCCTTGATGTGTGAGACCCTGCCGTCTGTTTAATTTATATCGAAAAATGTGCTACATGTCTATAGATTGTACCTTGCTCCTAGTATAGACCAAATATAAAAATCCTAAACTTCAGTTATGGAAGAATGTCCAAAGCCGGTCCTGTCATTCTGCCGCCAACCAGAAAGTGAGCAAGAGCAGTTCACGTGTGGGAGCAGTAGAGGAGAGCAACAGTTCGGGAGCGTGTGATTTCACGGGGTGAAAACACCTTCAGGTGCGGAATCCATTGTTTCCCCCTGTCTATTGTGCGAGTTGAGACCCTGGCTTCTGTGAGGCCTTGTCTTCAGTGAGACCCTTCCTTCTCTGAGACCCTGCCTTTGTTCATAATGTTGGACCCTCTGTGAGGCCTTGCTTTCTGTGAGACCTTGCCTTCTGTGGGAGTTAGGCCTCAGTTCAACATGTGACACCTTGTGTTCTAAGAAACCATGCCTTTGTTTCAGATGTGAAAACATGCCTTGTGTGAGTCCCTGCTGTGAGTGACACACCTTGCTTTCTGTGAAGCTTTGCCCTCTGTGAGACCTGGCCTTCCGTGAGACCCTGGCTTCTGTGAGGCCCTGGCTTCTGTGAGGCCTAGCCCTCTGTGAGGCTTTGCCTTCTGTGAGGCCCTTCCTTCTGTGAGACCCTGACTCAGTTTATTTTATGATACCCTGCCGTCCGTGAGACCCTGCCTTTGTTTAATGGGCGAGACCCTGTCTCCTGTGAAGCCCTGCCTTCCTTGATGTGTGAGACCCTGCCTTCCTTGATGTGTGAGACCCTGCCGTCTGTTTAATTTATATCGAAAACTGTGCTACATATCTATAGATTGTATCTTGCTCCTATCATTGGCCAAATATAAAACCCTAAAACTTCAGTTATGGAAGAATGTCCAGGGCCGGTCTTGTCATTCTGCCGCCAACCAGAAAGTGAGCAAGAGCAGTTCGCGTGTGGGAGCAGTAGAGGAGAGCAACAGTTCGGGAGCGTGTGATTTCACGGGTGAAAACACCCTCAGGTGCGGAATCCTTTATTTCCCTGTCTATTGTGTGAGACCCTGCATTGCGTCATATGTGATACGCATGCCTGTAGCCAAACTAGGCTTGGCACCCCCCTGCCTTCTGTGAGACCCTGCCATTGTGTAATGGGCGAGACCCTGTCTTCTGTGAAGCCCTGCCTTTCTGTGAGACCCTCTGTGAGACTTTGCTTTCTGTGAGACCTTGCATTCTGTGAGGCCTTGCCTTCTGTGGGACCCTGGCTTCTGTGAGGCTTTGCCTTCTGTGAGGCCCTTCCTTCTGTGAGACCCTGACTTAGTTTATTTTATGGTATCCTGCCTTCTGTGAGACCCTGCCTTTGTTTAATGGGCGAGACACTGTCTTCTGTGAGGCCCTGCCTTTCTGTGAGACCCTGCCTTCCTTGATGTGTGAGACCCTGCCATCTGTTCTAATTTATATCGAAAAATGTACTACATGTCTATAGATTGTACCTTGCTCCTAGTATAGACCAAGTATAAAGTCCTACGCTTCAGTTATGGAAGAGTGTCCAGGGCCGGTCCTGCCATTCTGCCGCCAACCAGAAAGTGAGCAAGAGCAGCTCGCGTGTGGGAGCAGTAGAGGAGAGCAACAGTTCGGGAGCGTGTGATTTCACGGGTGAAAACACCCTCAGGTGCGGAATCCTTTGTTTCCCTGTCTATTGTGTGGGACCCTGCATTGCGTCATATGTGATACGCATGCCTGTAGCCAAACTAGGCTTGGCACCCCCCTGCCTTCTGTGAGACCCTGCCTTTGTTTAATGGGCGAGACCCCGTCTTCTGTGAAGCCCTGCCTTTATGTGAGACCCTGCCTTCCTTGATGTGTGAGACCCTGTCATCTGTTCTAATTTATATCGAAAACTGTGCTACATATCTATAGATTGTATCTTGCTCCTATCAAAGACCAAATATAAAATCCTAAGCTTCAGTTATGGAAGAGTGTCCAGGGCCGGTCCTGTCATTCTGCCGCCAACCAGAAAGTGAGCAAGAGCAGCTCGCGTGTGGGAGCAGTAGAGGAGAGCAACAGTTCGGGAGCGTGTGATTTCACGGGTGAAAACACCTTCAGGTGCGAGGTCCTTTATTTCCCTGTCTATTGTGTGAGACCCTGCATTGCGTCATATGTGATACGCATGCCTGTAGCCAAACTAGGCTTGGCACCCCCCTGCCTTCTGTGAGACCCTGCCTTTGTTTAGTGGGCGGGACCCTGTCTTCTGTGAAGCCCTGCCTTTCTGTGAGACCCTCTGTGAAGTCTTGCCTTCTGTGGGACCCTGGCCTCTATGAGGCTTTGCCTTCTGTGAGACCCTTCCTTCTCTGAGACCCTGCCTTTGTTCATAATGTTGGACCCTCTGTGAGACTTTGCTTTCTGTGAGACCTTGCATTCTGTGAGGCCCTGCCTTCTGCGAGGCCCTTCCTTCTGTGAGAGTTAGGCCTCAGTTCAGCATGTGACACCTTGTGTTCTGTGAAACCAGGCCTTTGTTTCAGATGTGAAACCATGCCTTGTGTGAGTCCCTGCTATGAGTGACACGCCTTGCTTTCTGTGAGGCCTTGCCCTCTGTGAGACCTTGCCTTCTGTGAGACTCTGGCTTCTGGGACGCTTTGCCTTCTGCGAGGGCCTTCCTTCTGTGCTGCCTTCTGTGAGACCCTGCCTTTGTTTAATGGGCGATACCCTGTCTTCTGTGAAGCCCTGCCTTTCTGTGAGACCCTGCCTTCCTTGATGTGTGAGACCCTGCCATCTGTTCTAATTCATTTGAAGATGTTTGATGGGCGAGACCCTGCCCTACCTTGCCCTCTGTGAGACCCTGCCATTTCAAGCTCGTTCATTTGAAGATGTTTTGGCCTACAAGAAACAGGAGACCACTGCTGTCCTGATTCTCCTTTGAGAATCACATGTGATGGATCTGCCCGCAGGCTTTGTACGAACCTGAGCCCTTGACATTGCAAACTCGTGCTGGATACCATCCAAGCGCACTGACTGAGAAGTTTGAGCCACAGTTCTCGCAAACTGTCAAATTCTCAAATTGTCATGTTTTTATGTCCCTTGTCATGTTGTCATATTTTTTCATTATCTTCCATTATTTTCCCTAATTTCCCATGTTTTCTCATATTTTTAAAAGGGTTTTTCTCACCCCATTTGGGTCTCACCCCCCAAACTTTTCAGTGACATAATCTGAAATGTCTTCATTGAGAAATGTTAACACATTGTGCGGCTCTGACAACGTTTCAATGACCCATGTAGTTAAAAATGCCTTATGTTTGAGTAACGACCGGAATGGCGGGTGCGTATCAACATTCTCAAGTTTGCCAGTGGTTATAGATGACACTAATTGGTCTGGTTTCGCTGTTGACTTAGTAAGTGGATCAGCCAGACAGTATTCACTTGCAATGTGGCTCAGGTCATCCAAGTGTCCGGTGTTACTCTCATGTCTTAACATTTGTATTAAATGATGGGTCTCCTTCTGTTCAGGTAGGTGTGTTGTCTGAGCGGTGGTGACTAGATTGTTTGCGTCAGTTCGGATGTGTATGGGGACGATCTCACCACTGATGTCGGCCCAAAGTGCACGCAAAAACAAACAGGTTCCAAAACATTTCATTAAGGCATTCAATTCGGCAACAGTTGTGGATTGTGTTGTAGTGGTTATCTTATGACTCTCATAGTCAATAATCGATCCACGAGTTGCTGAGTTGGAACCGTCTATACGGTGTGTTTGCGTGTCGTAACCGGAATTGCGGTATGTTCCCTTGGAAGGCAATTTGCGATCTTCGGCTAGGAAAATGACATGAGCACGCTGACTAGACTTATCACTGTTGTTACGGTAGGATGCATCAGGCATGCCAAGGATACGCTGAGAACCCTTCAGAGGCCAGAATCTACCATCCACATATTGACTCTTGAGGGTTCGAACAACCTTGTTGATTTCCCTGACATCACCTATGGTCGGACTAGCAGCGGCTGAGGCGCAACGCGAAAACTTGTAACAGATGTGGACCTGTGTCCTACTCTGTAACCAGTTGAGCTGTCCAAGAACTGATCGATAAGCGGTGTGAAGTTGTGGATTGCACTGGACGTTATCCTTCAAGGACTTATCAATCTTGACTTCTTCAACTGCATCGACAGCAAGTTTCTGGTCAACAGAAATATATGATCCATACTTGTCATGAGTTTTCCATTTGATGCGTTGTCCTACAAACATAATGTCGTTTTTATCTTCTGAGCCGACAGCAAAGTTCTTACGCAGACTGGACAAGACCTTGGACTCAAACACCTTGTCGCCTGCCATGAACAGGTCATCGACATGAAGACAAATAAAACCATGCGGTCGGCGTCCCTGAGCATTGTTTCGGGCTACCGGATCCATAAGATGGTCAATTGCTTCCGAGATGGTTACCTGTTCAGTGTTTACACTACGAGGTGGTTGATAGGTCCTTGTCTTAGAAGTACTGTCATACAGAGCATAGGTACATCTGTCTGCGCGTGTGGGAACAAGTCCGCAGTCAAGTAAGGCTTTATCAATGATCTGCCACCAGCGGCGTGGCGCATCATTAAGACCGTAACCAGGTTTCTTAAGCCTAGCACCAAGGTATGGTGGGTAACCATACTCAGGTGGAATCTGACAAATGATGTCTCTAGTTTCATCATAGGCTTCACCTTGGAGGAAAGCGGTCTTTAGGTCCATATGGTATAAGTCCCAGTGATAGTTTGCAGCCAGTTGTGTTGCACATCGGAAACCTGCACGTGATGCTGCTGGACTATCAGTCTGCTGGGTGTTCTTCTGTTTGTCTTGAAAACCCTTGAGGACCCATCTTGCCTTACATTTCTGGAAATTACCGTCTTTGTCTTTCTTTACGGTAAGAACCCATCTTCCGGCAACGAAATTCCGAACTCTGGTTTTTCTCATGTCAACAAGATCAAAAACTTCATTATCAATCCATGATTGGCATTCAGCCTTCTTTGCATCTAAAAACTGTTTGGCAAGTTGTCTCTTCTCTTGTTGAGTGGCTTCCTTTCTCTTCTTGCCAACAAGATAAGAAAATTTGTCTGTCATGGAATACAATGTCATGAAAGCCTTGTCTTCTTCATTAATGCCGTGATATTCTTCAATGATATCAGATCTAGTCTTACGGCATCTAGTGCGTTGTCTCTCCGAGACAACGGAATAAGACATACCAATAGAATTAGAAGATTCGACACTGCTCAGAGCTACTGGTGAACCATCAATCAATCTAGGCACAGAGAATGAAGCAGTGTTACTGCACAACTTTTGTTCCTGTGACAGGAAACACCATTTTGAATCATCAATAACAAGATCATTATAGTCAAGAGTCTCATCGGTATCTGTTGAACCATAAGGAATTGTTTCATCTGTGTCCTCTTCAGGTTCCTCTTCTTCTTCTTCTTGTGGCTCTTGCTGATCTTGAGTGTCTGGTTGAGGATCATTCTCTGGCATTGGCGATGGATTAAAAGGTTCATCTCCGTCTAGCGGAAGTATCGGCGGTCCATCGTGTCCGGATGGTGCGGCATCTGGATCAGGCTCGTCATCATCAAAGTCATCAGGCACGGGATCATGCTTGGGTTTCTTCGGCTTCGAAGCGTTTGGAGCGACTACAGCGGGTTGTGTGGTCGCGTTTGGTGTGACTGATGGCTGTGTATCACCCCCCAAATGGTTACTAGGCTGAAATTGGGTTGAAGCCGCAGGAGGCATTTGTCTAGATGGTCGAGCCTTAGTTGCAGGTGGTATTGGCGGATCACCTGGTGGACGCTTTGTGCTCTGTGTCATTGGTGTGTCGTCAATGTTTGGTGGTATTATCGTATTGGGCACAATAACTGTATCTGGAGCAACAGGAATGCCAGTGGCTCCAGGAAATGGTGGTTGAGGATGATCAGGTGGTGATGATGGATGAGGAGGTAGATCTGGTGGATCATCTTGTGGTGAACGCATCTCATCGTCAGGCACATCATCACTTGGTCTTGGTGGTGAATGAAATGGTGTATGAAACTGATCATCATCAGGAGGAAAGCCGGGATGCGGCGTGTGCGGTTCGTCAGGCATAGGAACATCTGGAAGGTGTGGTGATGAAGGTGGTGTGTTAAGATGTTCAGGCGGATGTTCATCATCTTGGCCGTTGTTCTGCTGAGGTGGAAGACCCGGTGGAGGGTCGATGTTGGTGTTCTGTTCAGGAATGTCATCTGTATTATCTGTAGGGATACTTCCATCATTGTTCCAAAACAATATTGCTGACCAATGGCTAGTAATCAACTGCGACATATCTCTAGGATGTACGCGCAGAAAAACATGAGACGCATCTTTCTTCTTCCAAAGTAAGAGTACGCCGTGTGTGTGGCGGTATTCAACTCGCAATGACTGAAAACTACCACGAAAAATGATTGCGTTGTCAAACATGGACGTACTTAGATACATCTGTCTGACATGTGAGACATCTTGTTGTGCTTCGATCTGAACAGGATGATAAACATTACCAGAGGGTAGAGCATTAATGCGGTTGAGCAAGCGTTTCGTGTAATAGTCACGTACTGGAAGACCCTGTTCGTACAAGTCAGTTGCCAACACCGGATGCTCGGATGCCGTAAGAGCGGCAAGCTGATTTTGCACTCCTCGCAGTTCATCGAGATTCAAGTCTTCCAGCAGGTCTACTACAAGTGACAGCTGTGATGGATAGAGAGCCCGTGAATTTCCTAATGGAAGGATGCATCTGATCAAAGTGCTGCAAAATCGGTATGGATAAACTTGTGCCAACTTCGTTCTTGATCCATATCCTGGAGCACTACCTTCCAATGGTTGATGATAATGTTTTGGATCATTTTTGGATTTACTATTACATCTCTTGAAAACTGGATTCAGGACTCCCTCAGGAAAGTTGTGAAGTAATGATGTTGGTTTGTAGTAATAGTATCCATTTGGGTCTCTCATACCAAAGGCGCACATATCTAATGTTCCATAGGTTACGGTATGCTTCATGAGAAGGCGCTGAAAGTGTTTGGTAAACCAAATCTTGGAAGTCGCAGGATTTTCAATGATGAAAAATCTGCCATGTTCAATCTGATAGAGAGCGACTCTTGCACAAAATTCTACCATGGGAAGATACTTTTTCCTTTTCTGATAAGTATCGGCAGGATCATTAATATTCTGCATTTGACTCCATGGTCCACAAACAGGTGCCATGTGGATGATTTTTGGCTGTTGTCGCTCAATGACTTCCATTGCCTTTCGCCGGCCTTCGGCAGTGAGCAAGTCGTAACCTGTGCGGAGGTCTATTGGAGCGCCGACTCGAAGCCCTTGCATTGCTGCCGCTTGACTAAGCTTGGCAGAGCCGCTAAACAGCTCAAGGAAATCTAATTTTCCGGTCATAGCTGGCTCCCATGTATAACAACCATATGTAATACCTTCAGGACCTGACTGAATGGCATCGTGTTCTATGATGTTATTTGCATGGTCATCTGAGCGGCATGTGGACTTCACTGCTGTACAGGCGCCCTTGGCCGAAGATTCGGCACCGGCGGCAGCTTTGGCCGAAAAGTCGGCACTGGCAAGTGCAATTGGTTCTAAAGGAATGTCAGTATCCTCAATAGGATTATGGTCTTTTCTTATTTTACTGATGTTAACCTTCACGATTCTGGTTCCTAAATCAACTCCAACCATACTGCCATCTACGGAAACCAACTTTCCTTTTATCCATTTTCCTCCATGGGAACCGTCTGATTTGATTTTTGATTTGTCTTCGGTCCAATAGTAAACTTTATCTCCAGGAAAGAATGGTCCATCACTAAGTTGAAGTTTACTCGCAATATCTCTTCGAAGGTCATCAGATTGTTTTGCCTCTAGAAACTTTCGCATCGCCAGTGACCTTAGTGCTTCAATCTGTCTCTCAGGAGCAGGGGCCTCAGTCGTGAGCTGAGCTGGATTCATGAGCTCAATCGCCGTAAGATCGGCAGGTCTTCTGCCAAATGCTAATTCAATAGGAGTGACACCACCGAGTGTTACCATGGTGTTCCTTGAAATGCAGGCTTGTCTCAACAACTGTTTATAAGTAATGTCGGCAAGCAATGGATCATCTTTCAAGGAAATTAGCATTAATGAGACCTGTTTCTTAAACATGCGAATGGCTGCCTCAGCTCTATTTGGCCATGGTGTTCCTGGTCCTAGAGAGATTGGCCTGATGCTGTGCCGGTTGTAATAACTCTCCATCTCAGTGCCCATAAAAGCTTGATCGGCAACAATGTATTTTGGATTCAGCTGATAAGTTTCAAAGTATTCTTGAAGATGGGAAACCGTCACCGGATCAGATCTGTTTTGAACTACAAAAGCAGTAGTCAAAGAGGTTGCACCGTCATACATAAGTAGGAATTGAAGTTTTGACTGTTGATTGATCGGAACTTCTCCATGATCAATGAAGGTAAGTTCACCAAAGACTTCACTTCGGATTCCTGAAACCTTAGCTCTCGATGGTGCAATCCTGGCAGTTGAACACGTGTCACATGATTTTGTAATCTGATCAAATTTGTCATAGATTTCTTTTGGTAACTTCAGAGCCGATGTTCTTCTCTTGAATTGTTCAGTGGTCATGTGATAATGCTTCAAATGCAACTTGAGTAGTTCAGTGGGTGATTGAAGCTTATCATGAATTCTCTGAAGTGCTAGTGACAAAGTTCCCTTAGGTGACGGTTCCTTTTTCTCTTCAAGTTTTACTTCAACCTTAGGTTCCGGTTTGACTTCAGTTTCTCCTTCAATCTGAGGTTCCCGACGTCTTGGGATACCGTCCTTTGAACCGGAACTTGGCCCAGAGGCCACCATTGGCTCTTCATCGGGATCAAAAGGTTGAGCTGGTACTTCTAACTTACTATCAGGCTGAATTGTTTTCTTGACAATCTTCTTAGAATCAGGCTTGGCCGGTTTCGGCACCTCTGCTGGCTTAGGCTCTGATCCCTTGAATCTCTTGCAACCTTCTTTGTTGGTGTGTGGTCGATGTTTACCATTGCATGCTGGGCATGTGATGTCTTCGGACTGAAAGCTGTACATCGGTTTCCAACTGGAAGTAGCAAGAGCCATAATGTCAAGGACTGGATGGTTGGATGTACTAACCGCTAATGCGGTGCGTTGCATTCCAAACAGTGGACAAGTCATGAACTCACCTACAGGAGTGTGCTCAATGTTCATGCGAAGATTCCTCATTTGTTCAACTGAAAAGAGGATAGGAACCTTACCTTTGTCCAGGATGTCAACGCATGTTGTGATCCAACCAGTTTGTGCACGATCATTGCGAAAATGAATCACTAATCTTTCCTTGACAGTAGATTGTTCTCCATTGGCAAATGAAAACTTACTTGAACACGGTTGCTTAGAAAACCAAATGTGATCACGCTTGGGATGTTGTTGGCAAGCCTGTACAAGGCGATCAATGGCAAAGCGGGATCCCATGGCTCGAGTGCAACCTGAGTCAAGAATGACATAAGTCGGATGAGAACCTAGATCTACATATTCACAAAGCAATGCTTGTTGGGCACCATGATCATAATTAAGGAATACACACTCTTCCGTTGAGACGGAATTGAGCGGGCTTGTGCGCGGCTGAAACGAATGCAGATCACCGTTTCCGGTAGAAACACTCTTCTCAACTTGGCGGATGCTCTTCAATAGGGACCTGTTCAAATCAGAAAAGCACTGGTACATCACAGACACGAACAGAAGCACGAATGTGAGGGCCTCTACAAGTTCGTGTCCGAACAATCGGAACAAGCGGATGCCTGAAAAACAGAACCGGTTGATCTTGTTGGTCTGTCCGTCCTCGAAATTGACGTCTGAATGCTCGTCCTCGGAGTCGGTCAGTTCCTCAGCGGAAGCAAAATACGACCAATTGTACCAATCACCTTGGGAGTAATCTCCGTCATATCCATAGTAGGATTCATAACCTGACCAGTCATCTGTCCAGTGTGTGTCATAGTCATAACTCCAGCTTTCTTCGGCATGGGCTGTTTCTTGTTTCTCAGGGGCCTGTGATGCACTGGATGATGCAGCCTGTGCTACATTAGCTTGTGGAGGTTGTGACAAAAATGGATTGTTTCCTCCTTTGTTCTTCGCATCACCTTTTCCTTTTCCTTTCCATGAAGGCATTCCTTTGAAAGAATCCTTTCCTTTCATCATTCCTTTCTTGCCCTTTTTACCTTTTCCTTTGCCCTTGCCTTTTCCCCAGAAAGCTGTGTCTTGCTGGTCATCTTCCCATGCTGCAAAACCTTTGCCTTTTGACCTCGAGCGGAAGCCGGGTCTTGATTTCTTTCCTCCTTTCTTGCCATAACCTTTTGGTCTACCTTTCTTGAAGGACCTGCCGTAGATGCGGCGCTTAGAGTATGAACCCTTGGCGCTGAGAACCCAGAACTCGTTCTCCGTGTACAGACCTGTGAAACCTTCTTCACCCGTCTCTTCATCGAAAACCCAAAATCCGTACTCACCTTCTTCGGTCTCGCCCTCGTCGATGACGTAGAAGTTGGACCGCTTGCGGTGCGTGATATTTGGGTCTGCAACACCTGTGCGGGAAACGGCAAAAAGTTCTAAGAACAGCTGTTTCACTTGGAGATAGGTGTATTGAGGCATTGCAATCTGACGGATGTTCATGGACGAGACAAAACGCTCGCGTTGTTGCTCGTTGAGGTCTGCTTGCACTAGAAAAATCAGTGACATCAGATTGTCTGACAATGGAAACTGCTGTGCATGTCTGGTCCTTCTGTTGGTTATGGTCTGTTCTCTCAACTCTTGTTGAAAAGCTAGCTTATCTTCATCTGTTACTATTGCATTATATTGCAGTCTTTGCTCATCTGTGAGTGCTGCTGTAAATGCCTGAGTGCCTGCCTCGGGGAGATCGGATATGTCCAGCAGATCGGACCAAGAAGCCAACAAACGCTTCTGCGCGATCTCAAATCGCCCTATCCAGTGCACGAATTCGCTCTGGCCTCGATATGTGCGAAACATCTGGAGGAATCGCCAAAGGAACACATGATTTACTCCCTTCACGAAGTATGGTCTCAATGTGTCCTTGAAATGAGCGAGGCCACGATCCGGATCTCGGAGTAGGGCATTATCGAGCATCGACTTATAAAAAGAAGCGGAACCAATGAGGGCATTCTTTAATGATGGTCCGTGCTTATCTGCATCCAATGTTGTGATCCCTAACCAGTCATCAATTAAATCTTCATATTCAAACCAGCTTGATTGGCCATCAAATTGGGGTGGAACCTTCGGTGTCATTTTGATGCCCATCCGGTTTTCGGAATGACTGGTGGCGGCATATGCTTCAGGCTCTTCATAAGAGACAATCTGGAGTTGTTCTTCATCTGAATCCATGTTGTGGATTAAGACCATGGCAGCTACTCTAACTTGACCTACAGGTTGCCTCCGCAAGTCCGATATACGGAATGTATGCAGAGAACGGCAGTTCGGCACACGGATCTAGACTTGGCGAAGGCACAGGCTCCGCTACCACTTTGAGGTAGCTATCCCTCTATTAGGGGAGCCCTGGACAACTAATCTAAACACCTGTGTCAAGCAGTGAGCGGCGGACACTTTTCTATGCGGCGGAATTGCTGCTAGTCTTGAGCCATGCGGAGTGCGCATGAAAGATATGAATTAAGGGTACATGTCAACATGCATGAATGCATTGTGAAGACACGTAAAACAAAATAAATCACAGGGGGGGGTAAAAATTGAAATATTTCACTTTAGGGGGGGGTCTCCCCCCTCCACACACCTAGAAATATTTCACCTCCCTAAAGTGAAATATTTCAGCTAAAAAAATCTGTGTCATACCGTTTCTGGGCTAAAATATGGCATCCGGAGGACCCCCCCCCCACGTCTTTTAGAAGCCCAAAAAAACACGTGGGGGGGGTTATATTTCACGTGGTCAGGTGAAATATTTCTCAGAAATTTCATGCCTTACCCCCCCCGAAAAATTCCACGGTTAAAGGGGGGGGGGATTATGGAAGTCACCTGTACCACATCCCCTGACCTTTGTTCGTGCTTGTGCAGATTGATGGAATGCTTCATGCTGAAAGAACTGGTTGTAGGCATGTTCAACAAAGAACCTGTAGGATTGAGCTGTCAACTCCTTTCTGCTATCCACAAATTGTCGAAGCTTGTTGAGAGCAAAGACTGTAAAATGGCAAAAGTTAGCAGGTGCTTCATCTTCATACAGATCGATTGCCATGATCAAAATTTTGTGGAAAAAGAGAAATGCCGTTCAGGTTCAGGGATGACTGTTCTCTTGTTCATGGGAACTGTTATTCCTTGGAAAGTCATGTCATACCCATGAGTGTTCAACTCCAATTCATCCAAAATGTTTCCATCACGGTCCACCTTTCTCTTGCAGAAGTCTCCCCAAAGCTTGTTGTTCTCCCTGATGAACTGATCAAGATGCTTGGTGTAGAAGACAAAGACGGCTTCTGAGAGATATTCCAAATCCTTCTGTATTGCTAAGTCTCTTTCGTAAAGCAAGAATTTCTCTCTCCAGTTTTCTCTGTCGATATTGAACCTGTCTTCCCAAGCTGTTGGTTCAACTTGACCTCGCATCCAGTCTGTCCAATGTCGTCGACAAGAGTCCAGATAATTTGTCATGGCATCAATCTTTCCTTCTTTCTTCAACCATGACAACATGCGTCCAATCTCCCAAGCTCTAGTGAAGAGTAAGCATAAATGTCCAGTCCATGGAAGCCTTTCCCAATCAGCACGACCAATGGATTGCCTTCTAAGTGCTATCTTCTGTGGAGGTAGTAGAAGGTTCCATTCCCTGAGAACAATGATCTTTTCTCCTGAGGAGTTCTTGGTGAGTTCACCATTCTCTTCTCGTGCACAAATGATACCAGCTTCATACAGGACCCAGGGATTCGATGCAGAAATAGAAGATCTTGTAGCCTGTTCCACAACAGGGTCTTCAACTTCATCTGGTGGATCTTCTGCTTCCCAGAGATTGACAACCTCTTCACCCATGGGATCGTCTTGGACTTCCACTGATGGCTCCTCTTGTTGATTGTCTTGAGCATCTTGTTGAGGATCATCGTGTTGTGGAGGTTCTGAACTTCCTGATGAGGAGCGTTGTTGCTCCCATTCATCTTGAGGTTCCTCTCTTTCTTGAGAGCGTCCTCTTCTGGATGGTTGTTCATATGGATTCCTCATTGGTTCATCATCTTGCGCAGATGCCTCTCTCTCATGAGAGCGTTCTGCTGCTGCACCATAAATTGAATCCATAAGAGGGTCAAAATCATTCTGATTGCATAGTGGTGTACCAAAAACCAATTTTCCATAGTTTTGTGGAACTTGTTGACCCATGAACTCCCATGCCGTGATTCTGACTTCATCAGGAATGTCGTTTGATCCAGGAATAAAACTTGGACCTTTCTCCTTCATGACATGGTTCCATGTTGTGTTTGAATGCCATGAACCACCTGTAACTGATGGAGGTAGAGAATGACCACGTCCTTGATGAATAACATTACACGCTATAGTGGGGAGTTGTTCCTTGACGTGGAGGTACTGGAAAGGAACGTCACCATGAAATAGAACTACACCATTCTTTGTCAGGAAGAGTTGGTTATCCACAATAAAACTTGGATCCAACACGAGGTACACTGGTCGTTTGTAAATTCTTGGTGGCTTAGTGCCCTCTGCCATCCTGATGTAGCCCTGACCTTTGTCATTGTGATACATGAAGTGTACTGCATCTCTTCCACCTTTTCCACTTCCTTTCACATTGGTCTTCAGGCCTGATTGTTGAATGGAGTCTAAATTCCATGAATCAGTGACATGAAAAATCCAGCCCAAACTCAAAGCCTCATCATATGTCAGTTGATGATGTGCAACAGTAGGATCAACAACTTGGTTGCTATGTCCTTGAAAAGCACCAAGACGAACGTCGAATGGATATGTTGCAGCTGGGCTATATGGGTACCACTTCCATTGCATGGAGATCTCGGCAAAGAATCTTTGCTTGGGATTACACAGTAACATGGCAGCAAAATCTGCTCCAGACATGTGATATTCCTTTGGATTGTCTCCTTGCATCTGATCAAACAATATGGAAATGTTCATAGATCCACTGGCAGTGAACAGTGTTTTGTCTCGACAATGTCTCAACACATTTGCCAACTTCTTGCTACATCTCATGTAATAGCTGTTCCTCGATGAGCTAGTCAGATCCACGTTGAAAGCATTGCATCTGTCATCAAACCAGTCCTCTTCTTCTTGGGTTGTAAAACCACAGAGATACTTCAGAAACCCAGCAATCCACTTCAGAGAATCATCAAACTCTCCATGACTTGTGCCCCAATAAAGAATCCAGGAAATGACGTCCATGAACATTTCATATCTTTCAGTTGACTTCATGTTGTGTGGTCCCATCAATGTGTGGAGATTCCTGTCTCTCTTCTTCCTCACTCTCTCGTGAGCTTGAAACCAATCTTTTCGGCGCCTGCAACCATTGCTAAATGCTAAATGGTCCTCCTTGGGTAATTTTGATGGTGTTCGAAATTGGTCAGCTGGGATTTCCTCTGATCTTCTCAGAGCATATCCATGAGCTGAATGTGTTCCAGAAGCATCAATTCCAGAACTGTGATATTCTTGACCTCTATTGCTCGATTGTGCCTGATCACTCGATGCTGCGGCTGAGGTCCTGTTCCACCGGCTAGAGCTCGACATGTTGAAGAAACAGTACGATCCTCGAGACTCTGCCTCTCGAGCCGCAGGCACAAATTCAAAAAATAGTCAAGAATCCCTCAAGGTGTCACCTAACAGAAATACATCATGTCTGAAATCAACATGACTGCAAACTGTTGGCAACCATGACCTGAGGTAAGCTTTGTGTTCCAATAATGATCTGAGTGGAGGATGAGCATCAGCTTCTTTAAGAACACCTTGTCGAACAGCATCAATAAGATTCTGAGGATTAGCAGACTTTTTGGTCAAACAATCAGCTAAACACCGTTGAGTTCTGATATGTGACAAGTCCGCAATTGAACCTGAACATGCTTCTTTCCTAAGCATCTGAATCATATGAATGGTCTCTTGTTGTTCAGGAACATGAGTAGTACTGGCAGTAGTCACAAGATTGTTTGCATCAGTCCTCATGTGAATTTCACTTGAAAGTCCAGTAATGTCCTTGATAAGTCCTCTCAACATTTGACATGTACCATACCCTGACCCTGCAAATCTAGTAAATTTAGTTTTTCCAGGAATTTACTTTAGTAGCTCAAATTACTTTACTTTGTCTAGTAAATCTTAAAAAAAGTAATTTTTGGGAAAAAAAGAAACCGCATCAAAACAGCATCAAAAGTGCATCAAAAGTGCGTTATTCAATTTTTGTGTTTTTTTGTTTTTTCCTCCTTTTTTTTGATTTCTAAAAATATTTTCATTTTTGTCTTAATGTTTTCTTTCTTTCTGAAACTTGGGAAGTAATTTTCTTGTTTTTTTTCAACATTTTACTCAAATTTTATATTGGAAAGGAAGGTGCGCAGGTTAGAATATGTCTGATTTAAGCTAAAATGAATACAAAAAACATAAGTTTTGCACAGTGTCATCTTCTCTGGCCATTCTGCAAATTGAATATAGTGAGTTTACATATTTGAGATACTTGAGGATGAATTGCCATTGAACATTGCAGTATACTTGAGGTACTTGAGATGAAAGCAGTAAGACACTACATGTGAATGTTTTTTGAACACAGGTATACTTGAGAGAGGATATGTTCATTCCCAAGAACCTGTGAGTTACACTCAGTAGAGTTGCATGGGTTGCGAATGACTTGGTTCACTTGAGCTACTGGAAAAACTTCAGTGACTTGAGTTACTTGTGGGAAACGTGGCCTACTTGTGGAACTTGAGATAGCTGAGTTACCGGATGCTGGAAATTAGATACTTGAGTTGCAGCCAAGGCTTTGTAAAGGGTCAACGTAGCTGAGTTTCAGCTTAAGCTTTGTAAAGGGACAACGTAGCTGAGTTTCAGCTTAGGCTTTGTAAAGGGACTACGTAGCTGAGTTTCAGCTTAGGCTTTGTAAAGGGACAACGTAGCTGAGTTTCAGCCAAGGCTTTGCAAAGGGGACAACGTAAAGGCACATTTTGGGGCCTTCATGGGCCTATGTTCGGCCATTTGGAGGCTGTGGTGGGCCGATGTTGGGGGCATAAGGGTCTCTGCTAGTCTGTTGGGGCTATATTGAAGCTATGTCCGGCCCATGCTGGGCCATTTCGAGGGTATGTTGGGCCTATGTTGGGGCATTTGGAGGCTATGTTGGGACATAAGGGAGAAAAGGTCCGAATAATTCTACAGTAAATAAATGTTTTGATGGCATTTCTCACAAAATACTGCCCGCAAAAATTTCCCTCCATGAATTTACGGTTCTGTGAGACAGGCCTTCCCAAATGCAGCGTTTAAGTTTAAGGTTGGCCTGTTTCACTTTACTTGGGCCTCCAAAAAAAATTGGGGATTCAGAGTATTAAATGTTTAATTGGCACTGGGCCTTCCCAAATGCAGCGTTTAAGTTTAAGGTTGGCCTCTTTCACTTTACTTGGACCTCCAAAAAAAATTGGGGACTCAGAGTATTAGATTTTTAATTGGCACTGGGCCTTCCCAAATGCAGCGCTTGAGTTTAAGGTTGGCCTCTTTCACTTTACTTGGGCCTCCCAAAAAGATAGGGATTCAGAGTATTAATTTTTAATTGGAACTTGGCCTTCCCAAATGCAGCGTTTAAGTTTAAAGTTGGCCTCTTTCACTTTACTTGGGCCTCAAAAAAAAATTGGGGATTCAGAGTATTAAATTTTTAATTGGCACTGGGCCTTCCCAAATGCAGCGTTTAAGTTTAAGGTTGGCCTCTTTCACTTTACTTGGACCTCCAAAAAAAATTGGGGATTCAGAGTATTAGATTTTTAATTGGCACTGGGCCTTCCCAAATGCAGCGTTTAAGTTTAAGGTTGGCCTCTTTCACTTTACTTGGGCCTCCCAAACAAATTGAGGATTGAAAGTATTAATTTTTAATTGGAACTGGGCCTTCCAAAATGCAGCGTTTAAGGTTTGTCACCTTGTGCTATGCCAATTATGGGAATTTTTTCTTGGAAATTCATCAAAATCATCAAGAAAAAGTGATGCACTTTTGATGCACTTTTGATGCACTTTTGAAAGTGCATCAAAAGTGCATCAAAACCCTATGAAAGTGCATCAAAAGTGCATCATTGTGCATCAAAAGTGCATCATTGTGCATCAAAAGTGCATCATGTTTTTTTGAAGATTTGGATGATTTTTTCAAAAAAATCCCATGGTTGCAGTGCAAAATTTTCATTTTCATCCAAATTCGATCTCAGTTTTGAAGATGTTTTGCTGAAATTTCCCTCATATTGATTCAACATCTGCTGCATTTTCATGGCGCTTTCATTGCACTTTTGAAAATGCAAGCCAAGTGCAATTGTTTTTGTGGGGGCTTTCATTGATTGCATCTTGATTGCACTTTCAAAAGTGCAATCAAAGTGTAATGGATTTTGGGAAATTTTCACACTGCATGAGTCCAACAAAATTTCATTGAAGAGCGGCACATTAAGCAAAACCACTGAAGAGGTGCCTCTTCTGAAAACAAAATCACACTGCAGGAGCCCCACAAGATTTCATTGAAGAGATTCCTCTTCTGCAGCAGTTTCAAACTGAATGAACCCAACAAAATTAATTACTCTGAAGAGGTTTTCTTGTGAAACAGTTTCAAGCTACAAAAGTCCAACAAATTTTCACTAAGATTTTGAAGTATGGCTTGTAATGGCCCCTCAGCTTGGGTATGATGATTCACAAGCAATTCAAAAACAAACAGTATAAATATTAAACTTAAACTTGGCAAGTTTAAGTTTAATCATTACATTTTAAGTAAGGATTAAACTTAAACTTCCCGGCGGGTGGGAAACCGCGCTAGCGGTTAAGAACTTTTTGAAAAGAAACTCTTCTGGCGCTGTGGCGCCGTACACATTTTATGATGAACATTACCTTAAATTTCGCCGGTCAAAATTGAATGACTTTGAAGGAATGTCGTGGTATTTACAGGGTTTTGTGGTTGTGGCGGCGTGGAACCTTTTTTCTTGGTCTTCGGTGGCGTGTCACTTCTGCAAGCGTTTGCTCAGAGCTTTGCCTGTGAGACTAAGGAAATCAGTGGAATTTCCATGGTGCCATCGCCATTGCCAAACCCTTATTCCTTGAAGCAATTGAGGGTTCACAACACCATCTTTACGTGTGCTCCAAGAGGATGATACTGCACCTTTGGAAATCTTCCACATTCCATCGATGCCACCGGTGTGCACCAGCAAGTTTCCCCATTCCTTTTTCTTGGTGATGCAGAAGATGCCCTTACTATGATTGCAAGCTTCATGACGCAGACTGTGTTCAGAGGTCAGTTTAGGGTAGCATGGGGCACCGTCTGTAGCAACCGCGTAGCATCCACGTATGTACGCAAGGTACATGAACGTTGATATCCCACCCCACCCCACCCAACCCATGACCAGTGACGTAGCAACCGCGTAGCATCCACCTATGTACGCAAGGTACATGAACGTTAATATCCCACCCCACCCCCACCCAACCCATGACCAGTGACGTAGCAACAGCGTAGCATCCACGTATGTACGCAAGGTACATGAACGTTAATATCCCACCCCACCCCACCCCACCCCACCCCCATAATATTCAAAAAGTTGCACGACTACACGCGCGGTTTTCCACCCGCTAGCTTAAACTTGAATTTGGGAAGTTTAAGTTTAATCCAAGTTTAATCTCATAAATTCACCAATTTCATCAAAATTCAATACTTGGAAAAGGACTGTGCAGTCCATATTTTTTTGTAAACTGGGCTATCCACCCATAGTTGTTTTGGGCCTTGTTTTGAAACTGGACTGCTCAGTCCATATTTTTTTTAGCTGGCTGTCCAGTCCATAGTTGTTTTAAAAACTGGACTGTTCAGTCCATGAATTTTTGAAAGCTGGGCTGCAGTCCATGGGTTAAATCCGCCGGCCTGCCGGCGTGTTTTGTGGATGGTCTTGGATTGAATTGCTTGTATTGGATTGAGCTTAGCTTGCTTTCGCTCCCTTGGACGGATTTTTGCTTCGGCTGTCCTGTCCTGTCCTCCTTCTTCCCTTTCCTCTCCCCCCCTTCTTTCTGCCCAGGGTTTTTCCTCTTCCACAACAACTACAAGCACAAGACCCACCACCACAACACAACCACCACCACCACCACCGCCACAAAGTGTATCAATGTTGATGTAGTTTCAAAAGTGCATCCAAATGATGTAGTTTCAAAAGTGCATCAAAAGTGCATCATCGTTTTTGGATATTTCTACATGTATTTTTTAAAAAAATGAGTACGTGCCCAAGTAGTCAAATCATTTCTGAGAACAGGAGCATTGATGTTGCTCAGACTGATCATTCCACAAGTGCAGCAAGTATGCACAGGTAAACTTTCTATACAACAAGTGTGTAAATGTAGACACAAGTACCTCAAGTATGCACAGGTAAGACACAAGTAGTCCAACTGTGCACATGTAGCTGTCCTACCTCTCAAGTAAGCACAGGTAGACACAAGTAGTCCAAATCTGCACATGTAGCTCACCTACTTCTCAAGTAAGCACAGGTAGATACAGGTAGTCCAACTTCATGTAGCTCACCTGTAAGTCACAGGTACTTTGGTAGTTCAAGTATATTGCATTGGGAAAAGACAATTCATTCTCGAGTTCCTCAAATATGCTATAACTACCTGTAATTATATGATAGGTCATTGCACACCACAAAACCTCTCTGAAGTTCTTCAGACAAAAAACAAAAAACAAAAAAATGTTTCAAATATATATACTATATCAATCAAAAAAACTTTAAAAATATTTTTGTTGGACCAAAAAATTACTATATATACTAAACAAAATTACTATGCCTACTAAATCCATTTACTAGGCTTAGTAAATTTACTTTATAACTAATTATAACTAGTAAATTTGACAAACTAAATAGCAAAATTTACTTAATTTTTGCGACTACTAAATTTACTAGTTTTGCAGGGTCAGGGTAACACTTCATAAGTGCATACAACTCTGCAACAGTTGTGCTCAAAGTGGTTCGTTTGATTTTGGTAGATTCAAAGAAAATAAGAGAACCTCTGGTGTTTTTGCTCTTTTCCTTTCTTGGTTCAGCCATGAAAATAACCATTGGGCGCTGTGAGGATTTGTCGCTGTTGTTCCTAAACGCTGCATCTGGCATTGCAACTAATCTAGGATCACCTTGAAGTGGCCAGAACATAAGTTCCATCGGGTCACCTACAATTTGCCTGCAAAGTTTGTTCAGCGATTTGCAATCACCTATAGTGGGAGCAGCAGCGGCAGAAGCACAACGTGAAAACTGATAACATTACTGAAATTGAGTTCTTGATTGTAACCAATTGATACTACCTAAGAGTGACCTATAGGCAGTGCGGAGGTCCTTGTCACATTTGTCTTCATCCTTCAAGCCTTTAGGTATGACAACCTCAGTGAGTTCACTGACACAAAGTGACTGTTCAACAGTGATGTGTGATTTCTTCTTGGTCTTCTCATCAATGATCCATTTCACACGTTGACCAGTGAACATCAAGTCACTCACATCTTCATGACCAATCTTGAATTGTGACTTGACAACTTTCTTGAACTTTTCCAGAAACTCTGGAGTTCCAGTAATGAACAAGTCATCAACATGCAAACAACACATGCCAATAGGTTTTCTTCCTTTGGCATTACTGCCGTTCACAGGGTCCATGAAGTGTTCCAAGAGTTCTTCAACAATCTCAGGTGTCAACTGTGGTGTCGTGGCAAGATAAGTACGCTCTGAAGGTAAGAAGACTGAAACAAGTACTTCAGCTTCTTCTTCCAAACTTGTGGCAACATTTTCCTTGTTTAAGTCATGATTCATCTCAAGTACCCACCAAACTCCTTTCCTCTTCACAATAGAAGTCCTCAAGTGAAACTTCTTTCGATCATAATGTGAATCAGGAGTTCTCAAAGCTTTTGCACGATAAGCAACTTGAGCATGACCATTTTCAAAAGGATACCAACCAGACTTGTGTTCAACAGATTCCAAAAACTTCAACAAAGTTTCATCAACAACAGGAGTCCAAGCACAATCTTCAACCTTCTTCTTCTTGAACTCTTTTCTCTGTTTCCATGTTTGGGTTTGTTGATAGCAAGCTGAAAACAATCTTTCTTCAACCAAAAGAGACTTATGAAATTCCTCAGCAATGTCGGAGGATTCATCACGCGTTTCCTCACTGTCTTGTGAGCTTACGTAGTATGTCACAGGTGCTGGTTCCGTTGCCTCAGAGTCAGCAAAGCTAACCTGTTTTGGCTCCTTAAAAGCACCATCATAGCATACATATGTACACCTGTCAGCTCTTGTTGGTTGAATACCATGCGAAATCAGAAACTTGTCAAGGCGGTTCCACCATCTACGTGGTGCGTCCGAAAGTCCATAGACGGAACGGGTGCACAAACCAACCAAGTAAGGAGGCAAACCAATGTCAGTAGGCAACTGAACATGGATAACGCGTCGGTCTAAGTCGTACGTTTCCCCCTGAAGGAAGGCAGTTTTCAAGTCTAAATGGAGTAAATCCCAGTACATCGAGGCTGCATGCTGAGATGCCACACGAAAACCATACCTGGTAGCAGTAGGACTGTCAGTCTGTAAGTCATACTTTTGAGCATCTTGAAAGCCTCTACATACCCATCTAGCCTTGAACTTCTTGAACTGTCCATCCTTATCAACCTTGATGGTAAGCACCCATCTGCCAGTGACATAGTTATCAATCTTATGACGTCTCTTGTCTCTGAAAGTCATGGCAGTGAAATCCAGAAAACTTCTGAATTCTTCAAGCTTGGCTTGTTTGATCTCCTTAGCATACTTTCTCAAGACTTCTTGGGTGATAACTGATTCTGCCTTTGGCTGCTTCTTTCCATTCTTGGCAAGATACTGTTCAAACTGTTTGAACCCAGTAACATCGTATGAACCAAAATCAGGAGCAGCTTGGACCTTGGGTCCTAAAGGAACAAAAACAGTACCATCAACGCCGACAAAATGAGAGTGGTCTGATGTGTAAGGTTCAGTGTCCACATCTTCTTCCTGAAGCTGAGCAATGTCATCCTCAGTCAAAACAAGAGTATCGTCTGTTTCATATGGTTCTGTTTCATCATCATCGTTTTGTGATGATACCAATTCTGGTGTTCCTTGTGAAGACTGCTGTTGCGCTGGCTGCGCAAAATCACCTGGCGTGAACGATGTTGGTGTAGTAGTAGGCAATGGAACTGTATTATCATGTGAACTTGAGGCAGTAGGATCATGTGAAGGCCCTTCATCTTCTTCATCATGAGGTTTCTGAGTAGGAACTGAAATTGGCTGAACATGACCTGGTAATTGAACCTTTGGCCTCTTGATAATCACCTTTGCCTTTGCCTTTGGTAAAGCATCAGTAGAATCAGTTGAGATCTGTCTCTGTTTCCTTTGAACTCTGATAGGCTCTGACGTCGGATCAGGTCCTGGTGGAGAATCGTCATCTTGTCCAGGATCAGCAATCTCTTCGATTGGAATGTCAGGATTGGAAAACGGAGTTGATGGTGAACTTGGTTGATGTGTTTCCCCCGAGTCCTGTATTCCTGGCATATCCAAATCATCATCAGGTGGTGGTCCATAATCATCTGGAATGATATACTCTTGATCATCATCATCATCTGGATCAGGTCCAGTATTGTAATCAGGTTGATTATCATCATCCAGAGGATCTTCTGGTTCATCACCACTCAACATTTCATCATCATTTTGTGGAACATCACCATGCTGATCTGGATGAATGGGATCGTCACCATTTGGTGGAGTGCTACTTGAACTAGGAGGATCTTCAACTCTCCTTTTGATAGCACCAGTCGTTTCTCGTGAAAAGACGATCATACTCCATTCATGGATTTTGAACGGTTCATGATGTGGATACAACTGTGACACAAACATGAAGTAGACATGATCATAGTCACCAGGTTTCCAAATGAGTAAGACAGCATCTTCAGGATGTTGAAACAAAGGATTCACTCTTCCATAAGTTCCTCTGAACACACTGCAATCTTCAAAGTACGTTTGAGGCAATGTCTTTTTCCTGGCATCTTGAAGTCCAGGAATCAATTCAGTGATTCTGGGGTCAGTTGATTCTCTGACACTAGCCTCTGTACTCCTTGGTAACTGATCAATCTTTCTCAATGTTTGAACAAGTAACTGAGTGGTAAACCTCTGTGGAAGGATGTGCTTCAATGGCACTGGAATAGAGGTCTCAACATGATGCAAGTCTTGCAACAAACATGAGCACTCAGGTTCACGGTCCAAAAACATTGAAGTGCCACACCATGCTCCATCATCAAAATGTTCCAACAGATCTTCAAACAAGAAATACTGTCTCATGTCCCTCAAAGGTACAAGTTGTGTGAACTGTGCAATAAATGAGCACAAGTATGATGGTAAGACCTTCCATTGTGGATCATTCCAAAGCTTCCGTTCTCTACTGAAGGCATGCTCTGGTTCCAACATGTCAAAGTCTTCATCATGATTGTAAAACACACGCAGGTTTTTGATTGAAGGATCACAACGACAGTAGTTTGTCATGTCAAGGTTAAAACAACCAATGTGATACTTGATTCTGTCCTTCTGAAGTTTCTTCCAAGCCAAGAACTGAGCAAATCCTGAATCAGGTGGTGCAATCACCAAGAAACCCTTTCCTCGGTCAACTTGCCATTTCACCACATCAAGGCAAAACTTGAAGACCGAGTATTTCCAGGAATTTGGTGATGGATTTGTGAGCAACACATATTCAGGATCAAGCTTCTCAAGTTGTTTCCAAACTTGGTTTTGTTTCTTTTTACTGTTGAAACTCCAACCATGCTTGTGGTCAATGGGTTCACCAACCTTCATGTTCAATCGTGCCATGTGCCAACTAAGACCAGTGTTGCTACTGAAGAGTTCCACAACATCACACTTGCCAGTTTGACAGAACCAGTGAGCTTGTTCACCTAAGTAGGCTTCAGCATATTCAGCTATATCTGGCTCATAGTCATCTTCATCTTCAACTGCAAGTGGAACAGGTTCTGATGTGTCAAGTCCAGGAACAGCAACATCATGCCATTCATCATGGTCACGTCTCACCTTTGATTGATTGACACGCATTACTGCGTTGTCAACATGAACATTGACCATAGCACCTTCCTGAGAGATAACAGTACCTCTGATCCATCTTTCCTCCTTCCATGCCTTTGAAGCAATAGCATTAGCAGTAGCATTGGCAGGGGAACTCCAAACGAAAACCTTGTCACCTGGTTTGTAAGGTCCATCTGATGGCATTGTTCGTTTGGCCATGTCATGTCTGAGGTCGGCAGCTTGTCTGGCTTCCTGATGTGCCCTCAGTGCTAACTTTTGCAATTCAAGTTGGGTTTTGTCTTCAGGTAAAGGATCAACACTAAGTTGAGCAGGATCAGAAGTCTCAATGTCCAGAAGATCTGGTGGTCGTCTACCAGTGGCAATTTCCAAAGGAGAATAACCACTAACAGTGAGTTGAGTGTTTCTGGCCCAAACAGTACGCTTCACAGCTTCTCTAATGGTAGTTCCTCTGAGCCTATCATCTTCAAGGTTCTTTGACATGATTTGCCATTGTCGTTTGAAAAGTCTGACAGCTGATTCAGCTCTGTTAGGCCATGGGGTTCTTGAACCACAGGGACATTCCTTGATACCATGAGTTCGGTAATAAGTCAGAAAGTCTTCTTGAAAGAATGCTTCATCACCTACGATGGCTTTCGGCAAACAATGATGTTCATCAGTCCACAACCTTAGAGCCTGAATGGTCTCCTTGTTGTTCAGTGAGTTTTGTGCCGTAGCCCAAAGTAAGTTTGTTGCACCATCAAGAACAAGCAACACCATGTACTTGTTCTTCCTCAACTGAATTCCAGCATGATCAGCAAAGATAACATCTCCAAAGTTGGTGGGTCGTATGCCTGAAATTCTGGCTCGCGGCGGTGGTGCAATTGAAGTACTACACACACGACGCTTGTTGTACATTTCTTCATACTTCTCAAAAACAGAGTCAGGAAGTCCCAACATGGAAGTCCTTCGTCTGAATTGAGTAGGAGGCATGGGATAGTGTTTGATGTGAAGTTTGTAAAGTTCCACACTATCCTCCAGTTTCCTGAGCATCTTTCTGTATGCTGGTGTCATGGCTTGCACTTCACTACCAGGCAGTGGAATTGAAACTCGCCTAGGCTCAAGAGCATCACTACCTAGTTTCTCGATTTGACTTTCTGAATCTTGCTTACCACGGTTGCGCGCAGGTGCAGAAGGTTTTGGTTCAATGACTTGAGGTTCATCTGAATCGATTTTGTCCAAACCTAACTCCCTAGCTCTTTTATCAAGTTCATCTTCCTCATCAAGCTTGGGAAAGGAGACAACAACTTTCTTTCTTGATGAACCTGCTTGAGAGTCATCGACAACTTGAGGTTTCTGCTTACCTACATGTCTCTTGGCTGCAGGAGGACCTACCTCAATCTTTTTCGAGCTTGGTCCTTTCGAAATCGGGTTGCCTTCCTCCTTCTGTGAGGAGCATGGCTTCTTCTTCTGTACACCTGATGGCACTGAAGAGGCTGACTCAGGGTGAAAAAGATCATCAATGTTTCCACGAAAGGGCTTTGCACGATCAATGTCACTTCTGACAATATCATCTGGGATCACGTAGTCCTCCTTGATCTTATAGATGGTCTTGCCCTTCCAGAACTCTTCGCTCTGTTCAGAAAACCTCTTCCTGTCTGTGCGCCAGTTGTCCTTGTGAAGAACCGTTCTTCTTGCTCTTCTGGAACTCTTGGTGTGTTTCTCTCTCATCAAGAAGTTGATCTTTTGGAATTGGAGTCTCATCTGATCGATTCATCTCATGTAGATTCTTCCTCTTGTCCTTCTGGTGTCTGATGAGTTCACGACGTAGTGGATCAACTTGCCAGTAGTCACCAGTCACCAAAGCTTCTTCATGATCATCTTGTTTGACAGCAATCTGACTGTACTCAAAGTGATCGTGTTGTGAAAAGAAACTCTTGACTTGAGGAGTCTTGAAATGAACTTGGCTCATGTACCATGCTACATCTTGTAGGTCGAGAATGAGATGAGTACTGATGGCTGTCTTCAAAACCATTTTTCTCATGCCAATACGTGCACAGGACAAATACGCCTTCTCTGGAGCAAGTTCAAATTGAAATCCAAGGTTTCTCATCTGTGGAAGTGACATCAACAATGGGACATCACCTTCTTCGACAATGTCGGATTCTGTGAACAGTGTTCCATCCATGATCATACATGAATATCACGAGCTTCTCAGTACAATTGGATTGTTGTGAATTTGCAAAGAAGAATCTTGAACTTGTTGGCTGAATTTCATACCAGAGTTCACTGTTGGGATGTGAGTCAACATATCTGCAAAATGCTTCAACTGCTCGTCGAGAGCCCATAGCTCTTGTGCATCCAAGATCCAGGATACATACAGTTGGTGGTGCAGAATTCTCTGTGTGAAAAGCTAGTCCTTTCTCATGCCAGATCAGTCTGTACAGTATGAAATGGAAAAGCACTCTGCTGCGATGGTACCTCTATCTCTGTAGAGCATCCATATGAAAACAATGATGTGCCTTTTCCCAATGGCTTCCATGAAGCCTCACCTTCTTGAAGACCAACTTGCCTGGGCACACGAGCTGGACGTCGTTGTACACCTCGTCGAAGTGCATCAAGATCTCCAACCAGAACAGGGAATCTTCTCCTGTTTTGCTGTGCTGTTGCATCACGTTGGTTCTGTCCTCCACGACGAGTGCGTCGTTGTACTTCTTGTGCTGCATACGTGGATGTCAAAACATCAACACGTGCTGGTTCTGTCTCTGCAACATCAACACGTAATGGTTCAGTTCTTGCAAAAGCAAAGAAAGCATGACCAAGAACTTGATGCAGTAGAAGAATAATGAGCTTGTTGGGTTTGTTGATTCTGTATGGCAGGAGTTGATGTGGTCTGAGGTTGAACATAGTTTGACTTGCCTTTTCCATCTCCTGGCTTTCCTCCTTTGCCATCATCATCCTTGCCTTTCTTGCCTTTCTTTCCTTTTCCTTTTCCTTTTCCTTTTCCTTTCCTCTGGAAGTATCCATACTCATCCATGTAGTACAGATCATCATAGGCCCAATAGCCTTCATTCCAGTTTTGATCATCGGCCCAATAGCCTTCATAGTTTTCATTCCATTCTTCTTCTTGCCAATCTTCTTCATAACCTTCTTCACTCATAATGTGAGCACGGCCTTTCCTTCTTCCTTTTACTCGGCCTTTTCCTTTCCTTGATCTGAAGAACCTTCGTCCTCCTCTGCCTTTTCCTTTTCCTTTTCTCTTTCCTTTACCTTTGCCTCGTCTGGTCTGTCTGCCTTGGAACCTTCTCTGATACCATGTGTAGTCAGCGTCATCATAAACCCAGAAAACATCTTCTAAAGCATCCAGGAATCCTTCGGCGCCATCTTCATCATCTTCGGCCCAATAGCCGTCGGTTCCTTCAAGTTCACCTTCATCCAGTACGAGGAAAGATCTTCTCTGTGCCATGCCAGAGGGTTGCATCATTGGATTGTCAACTGCTGTTTTGGTAGTGCAAAACATTTCCAAAAACAGATCACGTAGTTCTTGAATGTTGTATTGATCGAGGGTTCGTCCACGATGTGTCATGATACTTGTGAGTGTGTTGCTCTGATCCTGTGTCAGGTCTGCTAGACTTACAAAAATCAATGCTAGCAAATTCTCACCCAATGGGAATGCCTGTCTTTGTACTTGTCTACGATTTTTCTGATACTGCCTGAATGCCACCAATGCCAGTTCATCTGACCAAGAAACAACTACATGAGGAGCTGCTCCTAAGGCTGCTGCTGCTTCAGCTCTCTCGTTGATCTCGTTCATGTTCTTGACGTTTTTGCTGAACAAACAGGATTGCTTCAGGACTAGTCACTGTTGCTTCTGGAAGTAAATCCATCCAAGACTCAATAAGTCTGTTGCCAGTGAGTTGAAATCTAGTCATCCACTTCTGAAGATCCATAGCTTCATGAACTGCATGAAACGGTATAAGAACACGTTCTGGGCACCTTTGATGAAATGAGGTCGTAGAAATCTTTTGAAATAGTTCACTCCTTCAGTGGGATCCCTGAGCATATCTCTATCCAATAGCCTCTTGTATTGTAGAGCATCTCCTTCCAGTCGATTGCGCAAAGCTGGACCACGTTTCTCAGGTTCTAACTCCGTGATGTCACACCAGTCATCAATTGCATCCTCAAAAGCAAAGAAACTAGTTCTCCCATCATATGCTGGAGCTACCTTTGTGGTTATTTGTTGCGTCATGTGAATCTGTGTCTGCTGGGGTGCTCTTCTCATTGCATAAGAGTCATATTGGTTCCATCCATCTGCATCGACAATGTCGAAGTCATCATCATCATAGCCATGGCGCGCCATTGCTTTGGGCTCTACCTGGAGCTCACCCTCAATGAGGGATCACAGCTCCGCTACCACTTGAAGAGGGGCCCTAGCGACTACTTCAAGATCAGCTAAGGCGTCTTCCCCAATGACAGCACTATTTTACTCTCAGCCTGTTGCCGGTCAGTGCTTGTCCACAGGGTTACTCTATATACCTCTTGAGCCTTGAGGGGCGCATATAAATGTGCTCAATACTCATGCATGTACCTCTGTAGGTATTAGGTCGAAACAGAAACGGGGGGTGGTCCCTTTCTCCTGGTCGTTCAAGGATAAGGGGTCCAGCCCGCCCCTTTGCTTCGCAAAGTTAAACTCAAGGTAGCCCGCTAGGAGGCTACCTTTCGTGAAATTGATAACACTGGTTCAGACAATCGACAACAACCCTTGGCCAAAATATCTTAAGGAAACTGCTTTCGTTGCACTTTGGGTTGCTTCCAATGAAACAAATGTCAACCAGTAGCTGAAGTGGTTTAAAACCGGACGGTGCCCCTCTTGATGCATACATGAAAGCGCTATTCCACTGTGAGAGATTGGCGTTGCAACATAGAACTCCGAAAGTGTTTTTTTAAACATGTCTAAAAAAAATAGTTTTCAACTCGTGGGGGCGTCCGTGTCAAGAATCTCTCAAAAGCGTTTCTAATCTATATGTTTCTATTTCTTAACTATTTCTAGCACCACCAAAAAAACTAGCCGACAGTGTGGCCCGAAAGAAGAGCAGGAGGGAGTAGATCAAAGAGGATGGAAAAATATATGAAGATGACAGAAGATAAATGATGTTGTTGACGCATTGAAGCACAGATGCACACAGAAACCTTTACGCGCACAAGTTTTAGGTGGCGGCGCCCCTCGAGGGGCGGGACTGTCGTCACTTTTGCAAATGGTGTGTTTTGGGGGTGGAGGGGGATGGGTGAAGAGGGGCAATAGCAAGCACTAGTTTTCCTCTGTCGGCCAATAGCCAGTCAGTGCAGTGCCTCGAGTACAGCTATAGCTCTATATCTCTCTCTTGAGCCTTGACAGCGTATATAAACTGTGCTCAGTACTCATGCTATGCCCTGGTAGGGTCGAATCCAAAACAAAAACACAGGCACAAAGTCAAAGGCCATCAATTAAGCACTACGCAATTGTCGTACCCAATTGAGGAGTAACAGTCTAGCCGGTAAACTAGATTACACGGTGGCTAATTAGCAAAAACTAGCGGAGAGTGCACAGAGGAGACTGTACAAAATGACTAAGCGCGAACGAAATCATCTGTGACAAATGTCCTAAAGACATGTCAAAGTGAAAAACATCTGATTGCCAATTATTTTTCGACAATGGTGCGCAATGCACGGTCGATCACGGCAAATGCTCTATCGGTGAAAAGTCTCTACTCGGATGCAAGTTTCAGAAATTCGGGTCAAATGATAAGCAATTGACCAACACAAAAAAAATACACGGATGAAATTCGGGTCTCCAAAGTCGCTCATTCAAGCGGACAATGGACAAAATTCGGAGTTGGTATAAAAAGTTCATTTGCAGAAAAAGTGATTTACTCAGTGCCCATGGTTTGCCATCCCAGTTGTCCCATGACGAATCCAATAAGGGACCATCACCACAGCCTTGACCCTTACGCTTGTTCTGCTTCAGAATATCTGTCCTCCTTTCCTTGCGTTGAACCTTCGTCGCTGGAGGTACATAAGCATGTTTCTCTTTCCATCCCATGTCAGAAGACTTCAAGTGAACAAGAAGTGGGTTATGCGCCTCAGTGTCGGATGGTGCAACCATGAAAATGTGGTGGTCACAAGATAAGCAGGTTTCATTGACTGAACAACTAAACTCTCCAACATGGCCCATGTGTTCTTGATCATGAAAATAGTCGATGTACTCCGCAAATTCTAACCTTGTGTGTCCCCACTCACATATGGACATCATGCAACAGTCACCAACACTCCCAGTCAACTCCGCAGTAAAGGTCTCGGTCTTGATTCCTCTGAGGTTCTGCGCCAAAAACACGAGATCCTGGTAGGAGCAAGAAACGAAATGCTTCACAGGCACTGGTGGTGCTTTTCCGTAATTCTTGAGCCTCGACTTTGACTGAGTGGCTGAGTGGATCATATGATCGATCCAAAACTAAAGCAAGCTGACCTCATATGTGGGACAGCCTCCGACTTTTGGAGTGGCAAGGTAGCAAGCTTTATTTCCATCACCTGCTATCACGTCAACTTGAAAACGGATACACTCCCAAGAAATGCATGCAAGATTTTCTCCGCAGATTCCTTGCGCCTTGGAAATGCTTTTCTTGTCCGGCGTGATAAACACATACACGACACATGGACATTCATCCTCGAGTGAGAGGCTCCTCCTGATTGGTGTCTCTGCTCAAAGCTGTGCCCCACAAAATTTATCAAAATTTCGAAGATCGCCGATGATACGTATCTTGGACGTGTGTCATCTTCACTATGTATTGTAAGCAGAAATGTGTCGAACATATACGTTCTTTCCCACACGAGCAGCAACCATAAGGTCATGATAATCATTACTGAAACACGTTGTGAATTGCTCCCCTTCAAACAAAGACCTGTAAGGACAGAGGCTTTGAGCCTCGCAATTCAAAAACAAATGTGCTCCAAGATTCTTGACAACCTTGATAACGTAGTTATTGAACTGTGGTTTGTCCCCTATCTTCTCACGGTCACGATCAAGCTGATAATCCACATGTGTTTCAAACTTTCGAAGTTCCTCAGGTAGTGGACATTTGCTGAAACGTGATCTGCACCACTTTCCTAAGTTCCAGAACATACAGGAAAATTGTGGTGATGATCGATAGGTATAATCCTTGTTCAACATTTCTGGATCAAGTATACCAGCTCCCACATACCATGATGCAAGACACCGAAGAGCTACACAATATGTGGTATGCGACCATTGTACTCCACGTAGTCAGTGATAACACGCTCAAGGGTCTCAAAGTCATCCTTTAACCGTTTCTCGGCTTCATTTGTCAACCGTTCAACGTTTTCACGTTCTCGAATATGAAGACGAGGGTCTGAACAACTGTAGACTGCCTCCTTGCGATATTCTTCTAGCAGTGATAATGGGTATTCATCTGTATGTCTGGCAGTATAAGTTTCCAATTGCTTGTCGGAGTCGGTGCACGAATGCTCTTTGTGTGGTTCATTGGTCTCCCTGTATTTGACATGCCAGAACATATGTCGATGTTGACTTGATGCTAGATAACCCTGATTATAAAAACCTGACCATTCCTCATGGTAGTTGTTTGTAAAACATTTGGAAAGTTCTCTAAAAATTGAATCATCTTCATTTCCAGTGGTATCTTGACCATGAAAGAAACGTGTGGCAGGAGCCGTGTCGTCCTTTTGAATATCATCGTTCTTCTCCATTGGTTCCTCTCCCTTCTGAGAGCTTCCAGGTGGAGCTGGTACCTCTTCCTTTGAAGAGCTTCCAGGCTTTGGTTCAGTCAGGAATGACTCATCTGTCTGAATCTCCATGCTCACCATCTCAGGTGGTGGTACCTTAGGCTCCTCAGGTTGAACTTGATCACTTTCAGCATGCATGTCTTCATCTTTTTCTTCTTCTTTCTTGGCAACTCTTTCCGTGATTCTCTTTTTGAGATCTTTGTCATACATGTTGAGCCACTGGATTGTACATTCAATAGGTGCATGGTCTTCTGTTTCAAAAATAGTTGTTTGTTTTCACGACTCAAACATTCCACAGTACCCTTGAACTCTGGATCACCTGGTGCTCGATCATCTTGGCGTCCTCGAGGCAGGTTAGGATCATCTTCTTCCTCAAATGCTGCTAACTTAACCTGTTTGTTCTCCCTGGAGACCTTCTTGATATCGAGACGTAGTTCATGATACTGCTCATCTGTAATGTCAGTTTGTGTCGAATCTGGAAAAAGTTCATGAATGATCCATGTGATTCATGAGCCATGTGCTCCATCATGAAGACCATACCAAAAGAACCAACTTGATCAGGGGATTGTAAATCTCTTGCTGGATCCCTGTCATCGGCTCCCAGGATATTTGGAGAATTGAATGCATATAATCTCACTAGCTCTTGATGTTCTGGTTTGAGCTGCTGAATGATGAAGTTACCAAACCTTCCCTCAGCTTTGCGACCTCTTGGCAAAGGTTCCACTGCAGGCATCTCTGCGGTTTCAGAGTGTCCTGAGTGATGTGATGTTTCCTCTCCTTTTTGAGAGCCTACATATTCTTCTTTCTCTTCCTCTTGAGGTTGAGGTCTGATCTTGACTTCCAGAGTTGGTAAGGTATATTCTTCTTCTTCTTCTTCTTTTTCTTCTTCTTCTTCTTCATCAGCATCCCCTTCTACCATTTCAACAGCACCTGCTTGACTCTTTGGAACATGCACAAAATTGTCCTTGGTGCCAATCCACACGTATCCCTTAAGCTTGGTCGATGGATGAAAATCACCTGCATCAAGATCTTTTGTCCTTGTTCTTGCACGTGCAGATTGATTGAAGGCTTCATGTTGGAAGAATTGACTATGAGCATGCTCAACAAAGAACCTGTATGACTGGGCAGTGATCTCCTTCCTACTCTCAACAAACTGGAAAAGTTTCTTGGAGGCAAAGCCGGCTTCTGGATCTGGAATGACTGTGTCCTTGCTCATCAGAACTGCGACATCAGGATTGGATCTGTCCAATTGGAGTCCCACTACATTTCCATCATCATCATCATACTTCTTTCGACAGAAATCACCCCAAAGCCGGTCCGGTCATTTTCTCTGATCAAACGATCCAGATGAACTTGGGTGGAAAGCCATGCACACATCAGGCTTTTACACAAAGAAGTCTTTACAGGGAGGAGCTTTTTGCACACAAAGCGGCTTTTACACGCAGAAGTCTTTACACCGAGGAGCTTGTGCACAAAGGTGTCTTTAACACAGAGAAGTCTTTACACAGAGCAGCTTTTACACAGATCTTTCTCCATCCCTGGGGATCTATTCAAAGGGTCGCTAATCAAAGTTTTTTTGCTAAATTATCTTAATTTATCTTTTTTTAAACAAGGTATTTTAAAACTGATGGAATCGGGCCAAAAAAATATGAGAAAATCTATGTTTGTTTTCTGCGTTGTGGGGTGTGGGACAAGGTCGTTGAGCAGAAGGGTACCCTGCCCCCTTCTAAAAATAGTAGCTCTCCCTCGTGCCAAAAATCGTGCTCTAGATCGTGCTGTTTGCCACCCTCCAGCCTTCGTGCTAAAAATCGTGGTCTAGATCGTGCTCGCTGTTACAGCTTGTAAGCTCGACTTTAAAAGATATTTATATTTATATTCGAAGGTTATTTAAATATAAAATGAATGAAGAATTCTAAATAAGTATCAAGTAAGGTTTTGCAATTGATCTGGGGTCTCTGGAAATGAATTCTTGGGCCTTTCCAAATATTTTCTATATTGTGGTATTGAATGGTATTTTAGGTACCTTATTATTTCCCCTATGGGGTAACCAATTGGCTGATTAAATGGGTATCATCTTACCATTGGTTATTTAATGTATCTATTTGTTTTCTACCATGCTCATGGATAACCATATGTTCATTATTATTTTCACTCTTAGGCAACCAATTGGTTGATTAAATTTGTATCATCCCAGTTTCGATTACGATTATTTGTTCTATCATATTCTTTGGATTAACAGGGGTCCACTACCATTTATTACCATTTCCCTTGAAGGGCACCGGACCAATTGCTGGATTAAAATGGAATAGGTGTCAACCACTCTCATGTTTCTTCTAGGTGGTGCCCCCACATACCTTTGGTATAAAGCCACCAATATTATCCCTGATGATCACTCTTTTTTTTAAATACTAAATTTCCCCGTTTTTCTATGTCTACATCAAATATCCTTTAAATGCAATGTCCAATTATGAATTTTGCCGAACTCAGGGTGCAGAAATCTGCACCTTGACTTAGGCCAAAAAAACTTTTTGTTGACGATATCCTAGGTGCTTGGTGGGGTATTGCCTAAGTCAAGGTGCAGGTTTCTGCACCTAGACTTGGGCAATACGGGGGTCGTACCCTGGGATTTAGGAAAAAATATTCTTTTTGCCGATGTCAGGGTGCAGAAATTTGCATGTGGACATAGGAAACAGCCTTAATATTATATTCTACCATGATTTTTCCCGCAATGGATTCGGTGTCCTTCATTTGAGATTTAAGCCAAAAAAATACTGATCATTTGGATCGGGGGACCCCAAATCCATCGCCACCGCAAATCCGTCGCATAACAATATTTTATTTTATATTTTATCTAAGTACTCAACCAAAAAAAAGCATATCTGAACTACGATCGAATGGTGATCGTTTGTTCTGACTGGTACTTTCACGAGTAGAAGGGTAAATGGATGGAGAGGCTAATTTATCAATCCCCTTCTTGGCATGACTACCGAATGACGGATAAGAATTAATAATATTGAAACATCCAAGGGATTAGACTAAGCCAATACGATTTTTCCTTTGGGATCATTTTCACTAGTATATACCAAGGCCACCTACCTTGATAGATAATATAGATAAAGACATAATTGTTGGAAAACATATATCACACAGTCAGAGGTAGAGCTAAATCACCAAGGACCCTAGAATCAAATTCTAAAGACCCCTTATCGGCTGCAAAACCTTAAGTATCAATATAAATATACTATATATATATATATATAATACATATATTTTTAATCGTGTTGGCAGCGAGCCTCTCCCTAGAGGCAAAGCATTTTGGGTCCTTTTCCCACGGCTCGAAGGCTGATAGCCAACACGTTGCCGGCTGTCGTCCAGATATGTCACCTGATGCAATGCCCATGCTTGATAGTGCGCGTCGGACCGCCAGCTTCCAACCAGTACGTCCGGGCGTGCCTTGATGTTTTGCAGAATGTGTTGGATTATCGTGTCACAGAAGCGGCATGTCGCCTTGAAGAGGTAGGAGTGGCCAAGCATAGTAGCTGGCGTTTTGTCGCTTTGCATGGTTCCTTAGGCAACTTGTCCATCCCTCCAATGCCTTCCAGCGGAAAGCTGTTCGTACGAGACGTCCAGCCGGTTGAAAAAAATATGCCCCTTGCATTCGTGGTGGGTTGGAGCCTGCATCCGTCGCCATTTGGAAGCGATCACCGGTGCCAAGGTCCATGTCAATCCGCTCACTGGCATTCGTGTCTTGCATCATGCGCGTGAGTTGGGGGGCATGTAAGAATTAGCAAGCAGTTCACGAACAGCACAGTTAGGCGTCGCATTGCTGAGTTGGAGGACTTCTGGCAAAAGCTGCGCCACAGCAAGTGTAGTTTTACTGGCAAGGCTCGGGCAGTGCGAACAGTTGCATGGCCAAGAAGCCTCCATGCAATTTCCAATGCTCCTGTTGGTGACAGTGTTTGGACTGAGTTGCGGCGAAGGACAAAATGGGCGTTGTCTTTGGACAAAGCAGGTGTCAACTCCCACTTGCTTGGCCTCCTAGAATTTGGCCTTGATCCGCAATATGCTGGTCTCTTGCAGACCATCAAGGATGCTCGGACTTTCCAGCCTTTGGACTTTTGTGCTTCTTTGGTCTTTCCGTGTGCGGTTGGTGCCTTGGACTTGCCACCGAACTCTGCTGCGCAGATTGCCTTGACTCGTGTTCAGCAACTTGGTTTCCATGTCACTCCGGCAGGTTTGTTGCTTGATCGGTTTGGCACGTTTTGTCTGCAGACTGCTCACATCACTGAAGTTGAGCTTCGCTGTCAATGGGCTTGGGTCCAGGTCGTTGCTCATCAGGTGTCCCATCGGTCTGAGTTCCACGGGTTCCCTATGGCTGACGTAGTGTCGACGCGCAAGTGTCTTGCCACTCTTGGGGTTTCTGACCGCTCTTTTGAGGTTGTACCTGGTCGGTGGATCTGTGACGGAGGATATGAAATCCAAGTGGAGTGGCCGCTCCAATGTCTGTGTTTGGTGCGGTCAGGAAGACTCTTTGCGCCACAGGTTTTGGATTTGTCCCAAGTATGCCACTCAGCGGCTTGAGCTTGCACCGGATGCGTTGCGTTTGCTGCCAGACATCCCGGGCCCCCTCGCTCTTCGGGGATGGGCGCTCTAGCTGCTGTGCAGGAAATGTGTGTGTCTCGGCCCTGGTGATGCGCGGCATTTTCGCGCGAAAACGCGAAAACGGGCAGCAAAACGCGAAAACGCGAAAACGCGAAAACGCGAAAACGCGAAAATCGCGAAAACCCGAAAACGGGCAGCAAAACGCGAAAACGCGAAAACCGCGAAAACGCGCACGGAAGTACAAGAGCGCGAAAGTTGGACAGCTATGATCATCTCCGGATCTAGCGGCACGTCAATGCAAAATAATTATATTGCGCTGCAATAGCGGTGTTGATCTGTGTTGCACTGGGACTTCAAGTACAGAGTAGTGGAATGCAGGTTCATGTGATGTGAATGTTTTTTACGGTATCTATAGATCTATATTTCATTCTAGCCCTACCTACCTACCTAACTAGCTAGCTAGCTACCTATACCTACGTATCCATCCATCCATCCATCCGTCCGTCCATCCAATCTATCTAATCTATCTAATTTATCTATCTATTGTAATCTATCTATCTAGTCAATCTGTTTTATCTAATCTATCCGATCTATCATATCCATCCATCCATCTATCTATGTAAGCTATGTACCTAAGCTATGTATCTAAGCTATGTATCTCAGCTATGTATCTAAGCTATGTATCTAAGCTACGTATCTATGTATTTATGTATCTATGTGTCTGTGTGTCTAAGCTATGTATCTATGAATCTATGTATCTCTGTATCTGCGTATCTATGTGTCTATGTATCCATGCATCTATCCCACTCTCTCTCTCTCTCTCTTTCTCGTCATCTCTCTGTTTATCTATCGATCAATCTACCAAGCCGTCTATCTATCTGCCCGTCCATCTGTATATCACCTATCTTCGCCTTATCTATTTGCCTACCTACCTACGTACCTCTCTATCTCTCTATACCTCTATCTCTCTATCTCTCTATCTATCTGTCTATCTATCTATCTATCTATCCATGCATCTATCTATCTATCTATCTATCTATTTATCTGTTTTCCTCCATCGCTTGTCTAATCCTTCCCAACCTTTAATTTTCTGTCATCCAATCTACCTGTATTTAGTGTTCTTGTTATGCATCCGTGTTTTAATCAAAATTCGACGGACATATTTATGCATATTTCTGTAGTCTGCATTTATGTTCTCATCTATGCTGGCATCTTTGTTTGTTTGTATGTATTTATCGAGGTGGTGCATTGCAATGCAAGCAAAAGGAAAAGTGGCAACATAATGAAACTTAACGGACTGCCTTTATGTCTGCAGGCACGTGTGCATGCATGTTTCGGACGTATGTATGCATGCATGTGCGTCTCTTTGCATCGATCTTTGTATCTATTTATGTAGCTGGCGCAGCGCGTTGTAATATGATGCATGTGATGTAATGCCTTGTAATTTCAACCAATATATATATTATATATATTATATATACATAACATATATATATATATTACATAAATATACATAGTATACATAAATATATATTATACAAATATTTATATTATACATATATATATACATATTACATATATATATATATGGTTTACATATATACATATATATATTATACATATATCTATTATACATATATTTATATTTTGCATATGTATATATTGATACATATTACACACATATTTATATATATCATATATATATATATCATATATATTTATATTATACATATATATATTATACATATATATATTACATATATATATTTATATTATACATTTATATACATATATATTTATATTATACATATATATATATATAAGATGTACATTCATTTACGGGCATACACATTTATGCATGTAATGCAACGTATATGTGAGTGTGTTCGGATGCATGGATGAGTGTGTATAATGTGAAATCCAGCATTGCGGTGTCGTGTGGCGTCACGTAACACAAAATGTAATG
>CAMXCT020005558.1:415000-450327 GCA_947184155.2 Cladocopium goreaui
AAAACACACGAAAATCGCGAAAACTGCGAGAACAGCGAAAACCGCGAAAACGCGAAAATCGCGAAAAGCGCGAAAACTGCGAAAACCGCGAAACACGAAAACTACGAAAGCCGCGAAACACGCAAAAACCACGAAAACTGCGAGAGCATTGAAAGCCGCGAAAACGCGAAAACCGCGAAAACGCGAAAACCGCGAAAACGCGAAAACGCGAAAACCGCGAAAACCGCGAGAACAGGAAAACGCCGAGGAGACTAGCACTATTGGCCGCATTTCTCGGTTTTCTCGTTTTCTCGGTTTTCTCGTTTTTCTCGGTTTTCTGGTTTTCTCGGTTTTCTCGGTTTTCTGGTTTTCTTGCATCTCATCGTTCTGGCCACGTCGCGTGGATTTCTTGCTTAGTCTAGCCCCCTACTTGGCCCCAATGGCTTTCCATCCTTGCGCCTCTTCCGGCTGAGATTCCACAGCTGACTGTGCCGCGTTCAACTTGGTTGGATGGAACGATGTCTTCACTGACGGCTCTTGCTTGTGGCTGTCACAGCCTCTGTATACTGTGTTGCTGCCTGGTCTGCCATCCTTGCCTCACCTTGTCCTCCTGCCTGGTCTGGCAGTTCCCTTGGTGTTCTAGGTTCTTCTGTGCTGCCTGGCATTTACCAAACAGCGTTTCGTGCCGAACTGTACACTTTGGGCTTTGCTTTGCATTGTGCTGCTCGCCATGGTGACCGCGTTCGGTTGTGGTTGGATTGCCTGAATGTTATTAACAAATTCACTTTGGTCCTTCAAGGAGGTTGGAAGATTTCTCCCAATATGCCACATGCAGACCTTTGGACGTGGATTGAGGCTTCTGTGTGTACCTTGGGTGCTGAGAAGATTCGTGTCTACAAAGTTCCTGCGCATCGGCGTCTTGAGAATGCAGTTGACAGACCTGATTTGTGGCGAATGTACCGAATGTACCACAACAATGCAGCGGACTGTGCAGCCAAGTTGGCCAATCAACAGCGCACATAGGAGTTTTGGCAATTTTGGCAGCACATGGCAGTACCATGTGCATGGTGTTACGGCTTCCGCGGAGTTGTCCAGGTTGCTTCACTGTTGGCTCCAGTGGCCCAACAACAGGTCTTGGCTCCACGATCGTCTGAACAGGTTGAGCATCCTCTGGAGGCGTGAGAGACGCGACGCTTTGAGTTGCTCTATGACGATGCTGCATGAACAGGGGCATGGCTGCCACAGCTGGCTCATCAGTATGGTAGAGGCCATGCCGAACGTGCCATAGCTTGCCCTGAATATAGATCCTAATCAATTTACTCACTACTTTTTTCAATTGGTTTTTTGTAGATTGATTTGAATTGATTTTTTCAAAAAGTCTCAGATTGAAAAATTGATTTACAGATTGATTTGTAGGTTGATTTGTAAATTGATTTTTGCTTTCAAAAACCTACTAAATTTCAATTGATTTCGTTATTTCTATTTTTTTGGGGGGGGGTTCAGCTTCCACTCCAAGGGTCGAAGGGGATCAGCCACTGCAGCCATTTCATTTCAAGACATGCAAGAACTTGCCTCCAAATCCAGAATCCTTGAGAAAGGGCCTTTCACAAATCCTTGTGAAAGGGGAACCTTGTGAAAGGGGAATCCTTGTGAAAGGGATGGCAACCAGAGGTGGCTCAAGACACAAGTCTAAGCCATACATCAAAACTAGTCTTATGATCAAAGTGCTGCTGAGGCATGAAGACATACTGGTGAATTTCAAAGGGTATGAGAGCTGTAGCAGGAACAGTGGAGCTGACCCAAAAGGGTTGATTCACTGTCTAGATCTGGTAAGTGACTTGCTGGATCTGGAGGCATCTGCAGAAATCCACCCTTCACTCTTGAGGCAAAGCATGCTTCACATCCTAACCCAGAAGCCCAGTCTCAACAACACTTGCCAAAGTGGTAGCCTCGGGGTTCACATGAGAACAGAGAGGCTGAATGTGTTACTCTTTCACATTCGAAAACTAGCCAGAACTGGGCCAACACAAGCCTGTGTGTCCAAAACACTTTGAAAAAGGTGGTAATTCAGGAGGCACTTGTACCATTGCAAAATGGGAAGAAAAATGAGAAGCAAGAGCAAGAAGATGAGGAGGAAGAAGAGGAGGAAGAAGAAGGGGAGGAAGAGGAGGAAGAGGAGGAAGAGGAGGAAGAGGAGGAAGAGGAGGAGGAGGAGGAAGAGGAGGAAGAGGAGGAAAAAATAATGGATGGATGCCCAGGTCCTGCTGGAATGAGGAGGAGTAGGAGGATGGAAAAGGGGATTGAACTTGTGGTCTGCTCCTGGTGCTTCCCCAACAGCAGGAAAGAAGTGCTTGCCACTCTTGAAAAAGAGGATTGGTTCACCCAGGTGACCTTCATCAGCACTACAGAAAGAACTGGTGCTGGTGGGAAAGCAGCCCTGTGCAACCAATATGGCTGCACCACCATCTTTGGTGATGGGATGGACATCCTCAAGGAATGCCACGAACAGGGCCTTGAGATCTACTGCATCAGAAACCCAAATAAAGCTTACAGCTCGATTTCTGACCAAAGGCTGCCCCTGTACACCTCCTTTGCAGATGCTGTCAAAGCCTTTTTCAAAAAGGCAAAGTGAGGACAGGGTTGAACCTTTGAAAAAGGGTTGAACATGGCAGCACCACACCTTTGAGAAAGGGTTTGGCCCAAAAAACACCTTTGAAAAAGGGTATCCAAAAACCAAACACTTTTGAGAAAGGGTGCAGCCAAAAGCAAGTACCCTTGGGAAAGGGGCCAATTAAAGAACAAATTACCTTTGAAAAAGCATGTTTCACCTGCATGTTTTTGGCCAAGGATAGCTGCTCCCACTGCCCAAAAACTAAGGTACAAGTAACTAGCAATAAGAAACATATTTGCTTGTAACCCAGTTGTTGTTTCCCCAGTGTGCACTGGCAGCAGCTTGGCCCAGAAACCTGGAGGCCAAACAGGCCAACCAAAATAAATAATGAAAAAATAAATGAACTAGTTAATTCGAAGATATTTGAATATTATATATATATAAAGAAACACATATACAACAATATTATATATATATATATACATGTTCACCAAAAAAGAGGATTAATTTACAGATATTTGAATATATATATATAAATAAAAATAAATAATTAATTAAATAAATAAATAAATATATAACTATATATATATATTTCAAAAACATAACGAAACATTTAACAAACAGGTATATAAAGAAATTTGAAAAGACAACCGGGGAAAATCCTTATCAATAAACAGTTCTTAGAACAAAATGTTTGGTAATTTGGGTTTCATATTTGGTGAGTTACCCCATGATTGTCTGTTGGTTTTTCCAGTTGGGGCAGGTTTCAGACCCTTGCAAAAGGGTTGCACTGCAATTTCAAACCAAGAATTCCAACCTAATCAGGAAATGAATGGAAAACGCAAACTCTAATCTCCTGATGAAATCTGATGAAAGCATGGTTTTCATCAGATATCATCAGATTTCATCAGATTTCATCAGCACTGTTTTTGCTTGTTACCACATGCCCATGGGAAAAAACAACGAATTAAAAATCAAACAAAGCCAAAAAAAAAGAACCCAAAACCAAATTGCATTGAAGCCATTTTGATAAAGGCTCCTTCTGTGCAGCCCTTTTGTTTTTGCAGCAATGGGGAAGCCAATGAAGGTTATGAAAAAGGCAATGAAATCAACCTCTGCAAAAAGGGGAAGCCGACCTCTGGGAAGGGGAAGCAAACCCTTGCCAAAGGGAAGAACACCTCTGCAAAGGGGAAGCCAACCTCTGCAAAGGGGAAACCTTTGAAAAATGATGCAGTCCAGAAAGGAGCATGGAGAAACACAACTTGCAAAAGTTGGGGCAGCTGCCCCTTCAGGACAAAATCCAAAAAAAAACGCAGAAAACAATGATGATGAACATGAAGCAGCCAAGGAGCTGCAAAAGAGCATGACCACAGCAGAAAAAAAAACAGGACTTGGTCCAAACACCAGACCCACCCCAACAAGAATGGCAATGAGGAAGAAAGGGATGCATTCAACAATGCATCTAAAAATGAAAAGGGAGAGCTGACAGCCCTTTCCTCATGAGAAAGGAAGCTGCCAAGTTCTGCAATGTTAGCAGGTCCATTGGCACCAAGCAAGAGGTGACCATAAAAGAAAAATGGTTATCAGAAAAAGAAACCCTTGCAAAATGGGGGGATGAGTTGGAAAAGCATTGCTCCAGTGGCAGGGTGCAGTGGAGGCAGTGTGCCACAACTTGGGGTGTCTATGAGTACACGGGCACAATGGACTACACAAACAAAACCACAGGAACAGCCAAAAGGACCTGGACCCAAGGCCAGGAGTTCCAGCAGAATGAAGGTGAATATGAAAGTTGGAACAACTTCTTGGAAAAGGAGCTGCACTCTCTGATCATGGATCAAACCCCTGGGAAGGGGACAGGGGAAGGGAAGGAAAGCCAAAAAAAGCAAAGGCATGGGCAAAGGAGATACCAACCCAGAGACACCCAAAGCACTTGAAGACATGCCACCAGATGAGCAGCAAACTGAGTGCCTCAAGAAGCTCAAAAAAACAAGGGATTTGTTGCAGCAATGCATGACAAATTAAGAAGAAGCACTTGAAAAAGTGAAAGGCGTGCAGTACCTCAGAAAGCCTGCCTTCAAAGAAAAGGAAACACAGCTTTCAAAGCTGGAAACGACACTGGGAAAAGTGAAGAAGCAACTTGCAAAAGGTGACAAGGGAAAGGTCAATATCACCAAAGATCTCTTGAAAGAAGCTGTGGCCTATCAGAAGCCAAAGAGGAAACCAAGGAGCTTGTCCAGAGCAATATGAAAACCAAGTCCAAAAGTTCCAGAAAGTGAACACATGGCAGAATCCTTGCAAAAGGGGTGCACTTTTGTAAAAGAGGAAATCACCTTTGCAAAAGGGTGGGCCCAAAGAAAGGGTTTGTTGTGTGTGAGACTAAGTCCGCCTTTGCAATGTATGTGTGCACACATATACACCTTTGAAAAAGGGGTCTACCTTTGCAAAGGGGGATGGCAAGTGGACACCCCTCACACAGCAACTCTTTCGCAAGGACATAGGTCCCCCTGATCGCCCAAGACGTGCGCGGGCCCGCGCGGGCCCGCGGGCCTGCGGGCCCACGGGCCTCCGCGGGCCCTTCGCAGGCCCGCGGGCTCGCGGGCCCGAGGGTCTTCAGGTCAGCATTTTATCGTCTATATTTTCTTGCATTCTGTCTGGCATCTGTGTCTAGCAAATCTTTTCCGGTATTTATTCTGGCAATCCAACAAATATTTTCAAATATATTCTGGCATAAACTGACATAGGCGGACCCGCGCGTTCTATCTGGCACATTTTTTGGCATGCTATCTGGCATATGTGTCTATCTGGCATAACTTCTGACAATTCAAGGCTGCCATGCTATCCGGCATCTCTTTTGGAATTCTTTCTGGCATACGTGGCTATTGTGTTTTCTCACTTTCATTGTGGCATTCTATCTCACCCAGGCGCTTGTGATCCAGGTCCGGCGGGCACCACTCTGATCCGGGTTTTGCGGTTGAGGTCAGGCGCGGCGAGGAGGACAAGAAGGAGGAGAGGTGGCTGACATAGAATCTCACAACCCGGAACATGCAGGTGAAGGGACAACACTAACAAAGTGAAAGAAGCACATGGAAGCACGATACAGGCAGCACAGTCCCTGTCCGCTATGGTGTTTTATTCAATCAAAGGGCATGGTCACGCGGTATGAAGTTCCAAAGATTCAAAAAATGAATGAACTTAAATCATCTTAACCTCTCCGTGTGGACTGAACCCTTGCCTGTTGCTCCCTCCAAAACTCCAAGTTTGTGTACAATCACAGAAAAGCGATTCATGAGCGCTGTCATGCAAAGTAGAGGTCAGTTCGTCTCATCACATTTTGATTGTAGTTCATATACAATGCAAAAACAATCTTGCTAACCTCACAATGCCTTTTTCTTCACCAGGGCAGCGGGCTCGCGGGCCCGAGGGTCTTCAGGTCAGCATTTTATCGTCTATATTTTCTTGCATTCTGTCTGGCATCTGTGTCTAGCAAATCTTTTCCGGCATTTATTCTGGCAATCCAACAAATATTTTCAAATATATTCTGGCATAAACTGACATAGGCGGACCCGCGCGTTCTATCTGGCATATCTTTTGGCATGCTATCTGGCATATGTGTCTATCTGGCATAACTTCTGACAATTCAAGGCTGCCATGCTATCCGGCATCTCCTTTGGAATTCCTTCTGGCATACGTGGCTATTGTGTTTTCTCACTTTCATTGTGGCATTCTATCCACCCAGGCGCTTGTGATCCAGGTCCGGCGGGCACCACTCTGATCCGGGTTTTGCGGTTGAGGTCAGGCGCGGCGAGGAGGACAAGGAGGAGGAGAGGAGTGGCTGACGTAGAATCTCACAACCCGGAACATGCAGGTGAAGGGCAACACTAACAAAGTGAAAGAAGCACATGGAAGCACGATACAGGCAGCACAGTCCCTGTCCGCTATGGTGTTTTATTCAATCAAAGGGCATGGTCCCGCGGTATGAAGTTCCAAAGATTCAAAACATGAATGAACTTAAATCATCTTAACCTCTCCGTGTGGACTGAACCCTTGCCTGTTGCTCCCTCCAAAACTCCAAGTTTGTGTACAATCACAGAAAAGCGATTCATGAGCGCTGTCATGCAAAGTAGAGGTCAGCATTTTATCGTCTATATCTTCTTGCATTCTGTCTGGCATCTGTGTCTAGCAAATCTTTTCCGGTATTTATTCTGGCAATCCAACAAATATTTTCACAAATATTCTGGCATAAACTGACATAGTCGGACCCGCGCGTTCTATCTGGCATATCTTTTGGCATGCTATCTGACATATGTGTCTATCTGGCATAACTTCTGACAATTCAAGGCTGCCATGCTATCCGGCATCTCTTTTGGAATTCTTTCTGGCATACGTGGCTATTGTGTTTTCTCACTTTCATTGTGGCATTCTATCTCACCCAGGCGCTTGTGATCCGGGTCCGGCGGGCACCACTCTGATCCGGGTTTTGCGGTTGAGGTCAGGCGCAGCGAGGAGGACAAGAAGGAGGAGAGGAGTGGCTGACATAGAATCTCACAACCCGGAACATGCAGGTGAAGGGACAACACTAACAAAGTGAAAGAAGCACATGGAAGCACGATGCAGGCAGCACAGTCCCTGTCCGCTATGGTGTTTTATTCAATCAAAGGGCATGGTCCCGCGGTATGAAGTTCCAAAGATTCAAAAAATGAGTGAACTTAAGTCATCTTAACCTCTCCGTGTGGACTGAACCCTTGCCTGTTGCTCCCTCCAAAACTCCAAGTTTGTGTACAATCACAGAAAAGCGATTCATGAGCGCTGTCATGCAAAGTAGAGGTCAGTTCGTCTCATCACATTTTGATTGTAGTTCATATACAATGCAAAAACAATCTTGCTAACCTCACAATGCCTTTTTCTTCACCAGGGCAGCGGGCTCGCGGGCCCGAGGGTCTTCAGGTCAGCATTTTATCGTCTATATTTTCTTGCATTCTGTCTGGCATCTGTGTCTAGCAAATCTTTTCCGGCATTTATTCTGGCAATCCAACAAATATTTTCAAATATATTCTGGCATAAACTGACATAGGCGGACCCGCGCGTTCTATCTGGCATATCTTTTGGCATGCTATCTGGCATATGTGTCTATCTGGCATAACTTCTGACAATTCAAGGCTGCCATGCTATCCGGCATCTCTTTTGGAATTCTTTCTGGCATACGTGGCTATTGTGTCTTCTCACTTTCATTGTGGCATTCTATCTCACCCAGGCGCTTGTGATCCAGGTCCGGCGGGCACCACTCTGATCCGGGTTTTGCGGTTGAGGTCAGGCGCGGCGAGGAGGACAAGAAGGAGGAGAGGAGTGGCTGACATAGAATCTCACAACCCGGAACATGCAGGTGAAGGGACAACACTAACAAAGTGAAAGAAGCACATGGAAGCACGATACAGGCAGCACAGTCCCTGTCCGCTATGGTGTTTTATTCAATCAAAGGGCATGGTCACGCGGTATGAAATTCCAAAGATTCAAAAAATGAGTGAACTTAAGTCATCTTAACCTCTCCGTGTGGACTGAACCCTTGCCTGTTGCTCCGCCCCCGATAGCCCAAGACTAGCGCGGGCCCGCGGGCCCGCGGGCCTCCGCGGGCCCGGGCACACGGTGGACCATAGCCTTCGCAAGGGGTAGGTAGCATTTTTTAAGTGGTTTGGGCACAAAAAAAATAGGCACGGACCAACCAACCTGTGCAAAATGATTGCTTCTGGCTGCTGGTGCTTCTTGGGGTGGCTGGGTGGTACTTGTTGCTGTTTGTGACTAAATGTGTTTCACCATGCACTTATAAGCTGCAGTTTTAAAGTTTTGTTGCACCCCCCCACCCTCTCACCACCCACATGTGTTCATGTCTGCAGCTTTTTGGCTTAAGCCTTGGGTCACAAGCCAACCTTTTACAAAGGCTTTGCCCACAAGGTGACCTTTGCAAAAGGGCCAAGCAGCTTTTGCAAAAGGGGGATGCAAGGTGTTAAGAGGCTGAGAGGTGTGGAGATTGAAAAAGAGAAACTCAAACCTGGCAAGAAAACCTTTGAGAAAGGGAAAAGCAGCAAACTAGCCACAGCCCTTCTGAGCTTGTGGGCTCTCCTCTGATGGTGATGTGCTTACAGTCGTTTGTCCCTGTTGAAGCTTCCTGTGCAGGAGTTTGGATGCAATGTTGCAGAACCCATCGCTGGCAAATTAAATATGATCTCCCCATTGGTGATTGGAAGTACCTTCACGGTGAGCCACTAGTGATTACTTTTTGTTTCTAAAGTTTTGACTGGGGTTATGGAGAAAAGAAAAGAAACTTCAATTGCGGTTGACTTAGGCGATGGTGGTGAGATCACATTCAACCTTTGCGGCTTCCAGGTTAAGTGCTTGGAAGAAGAAATGAATGACAGTTGTTTGATGGGCACAGCCAACCACACCAAACAATGCACGAAGCTCAAGCGCACAACCAACCCCCAAAGCGGAGCCCTTTTTATGCGCAGTACTTGAGCCAAAATATGGCTCTGTCTTGAGCCAAAAAAAGTCGGATGAACCAAAATGAACAGCACTACGTGGCAGGTCCATGAATTTATGGTCGTCTAGCATATACACCTTCAGGAACGGTGCGATTTCACAACTCCCCCCTTGGGCAACATTCCGGACCTGATTGCAATTTCTGGTTGAGAGCCAGTTGCTCATCAACAATTGAAACTACCTTTGTCATGTTTTGGCAACTTCAAAGTCATTGATGCATAATTGCTGGAGCATTGACGGCCACTCTTCTGGTGATATGACCTTAGTCAGTCCGTTTACAATTTGCTCTGCGGTATGAGTGTACCAAATCGAATGCAGAAAGCTTCCAGTCAGCACCTCGTTCATTGAACTCACGTTCACACGGTGAACTCGTGGGCGTGACGTAGCTTTGCCGAATAACCAGACGTGACAATTTCTACCACGGCTTGATTGTCTTGGCGATAATTAACCGCCACAGGCCGTTCCAGTAACTGCCCTAGCATGGATTGAACGTTAGACACTTCTAGACATGGCGAAACTCATAGCTATCAGTTCGGCTTCTGGCGTGCTCTGAGCGATGCTAGTTAGTTTGTTTCTTGCTGCTCCAATAAATCGGAAAGGGGAGTGTACCTGTTTTAATGACAAACATGATTTCTGAAGTGCTCTTGGCGCTAAGAGGGCAGCTGGCAAAACCACTGTCTGTGAAGACTTCGATTGTTGCTTCATGCTCGTCATGTGTATGGCGAATTTGTCCTACCAAAACCTTTTCTCGGCTGTGGTGAAGATAGCAAATGCATCTGTACAACTTTCTGTCTTCGAACTTTGACCATTGCGTGACACGAGTTGCCAGGCGACCCACGATAAAACTCACATCGGGGCGTGCCAATCTGGACAGCCACAGAATTCTCATTAGGACTCTGGCTTCTGAACCACTGAGCTGACCTTGTTGATTCAACTCGTCATCTGTCATGGAGTTTTCTGGAAACTTGGGGTGCTGACTTTCTTCAGAGCTGTGATATCAGTTCCACTGAGTTCACAATAAGTCTTCACAACCTGATCCACATACGTACGCATGTCGAATGTGATTTTAGAGGTCGATGGCCTTCTCTCTATGAAGTGCCTGCGTCCCAAAATCAAGAGTCCTTCTTTGTCAATCTCTTGAAATGGATCCAGTTTCACCTTTGAAGACAGGGTTCTCCAAAATGATTCATGGCAACATCGATGTCCACTGAGAGTTAAGCCATCCACGTAAACATTAAGAAGCAGAACCTATTCATGATCTACATCTCCACCATGTTTACTAGGATTCCATCGGAGAAAAAAAAAAGCGCTCTTGAAGCTCAATCCCGCTCAATGAAACGACGCAGGAAGTGAGGAACTGCTGCCACCACTTCCCAGCCATACGATGGCCATACAAACTCTTTTGAAGCCTGACTGCCAATTTTGCGGATTCCCCGAAGCGAGTTTTCCAGTCAGGTTTCCAAAGCTCTACTGGAAGAATGATGAGTGTCCAATCATCTTTGTCCAACCAGGTTTGGAGAAATGCCTGAACCGCGTCACTACATGTCATGATATGATCAGCTAACAAGCCAAACCACAAAGTTATCTGCAGTGCGATTATCGCTGTTGGGCTGGTTGTCGTTTCCTGGAACAAGGTTATGTTTTTCTGAGTCGCGGATTCGATCGCCACGATAGACGATACGTCCTTTATATTTCCATTTAGATGGCTCTAACTCTAACTCGTAATGCTTTATCCCACATAGAATCAAGAGATCTGCAATGTGTACCTTGACATTGGCATTATCAGCCCAGGCTTTCCAACCTTGAATGGTATCCACAGTGTCATCATCCCACGTTTCATTGGACCTGAGGCCTTCTGCTTCCTTTTGCACTGCTTCAATCCGCTTTTCGTCATTCAGCCACTGGCTTCGACTGAGATTCAAAGTGACACATGCTGATCCATGCTGGAGTGACGGAATACCTGTTGGGATAGAGGGCCTCTAGAACTCTTGATGCCATCTCTGGAGTATAGTACGCAGTGTGAGCTGCATTACCGCTCATTGCTGGTTCATGTGAGTGATCACCTGAACACTTGTGTTGCTCAAGGAATTGTATGAGTCTAATGTCTGACGTGCTAACTGCCCATGGTTTCTTGATCAGCTCACCCCCCTTTCCGCGAAGGTTGAAAGAATAACCGTTGAAGAACACCCTTTTCATTGAATGGTCTGATTCGAACTTCATCCATTGTGGGTCTTTCCAAAGTTCGTTCTGTGCTGGCAATTCAAAGGCTGCACGGCCACCCAAGCTCAAAACCTTAGCAATGAACTTTTCTGCACTGCGTAACAGCTTCACTGATTGTTTCTGATGCTGTTTCAACTTTCGTTTGCATGATTCCCCGTGAGGGTGTTGATTGAGAAGTTGCAAAAGGCTATGATATGTACACACAAATGGACACCCAAGTATCTGAACCTGGCAGCGCGTCAGCCTGTCCCAATGCTTGAGCTAGGTGTTCAGGATTGGTCAAATCCAACACGTCCCTGCTCAAACGAATGCAACTCACATTGATGGATTGGGCCACATGACCGATCACGGAGTCATTTGAACATGCAAATTCCAACAGGACATTTTCCTTTCGTAGTTTGTGAACCCTTCGGAAACGATTTCTCATCTTACAAGTTTCAACAAACACATCATCTAATTCAAGGACTTTAACAATGGCCGCACGATCTAGAGGGACCCCAGCACTGAACGGCAGTTCTTCTGGTGGAACACCTGCAAACTCGTCAACGATCTCCGGAGCTGGAGTCTCGGAGCTGGTGTTTCGGGCACCGGCAGAGGAGTCTTTGACCCTTCCCCTTCCACTCTTGATGGCGAAATGCGGTCTGCCCTGACTAGTCCATTGAACCTCGCACGGCAAATAGGCGTGTGCTTACTACAAGTTGATTCAAACCTACATGCACGACAACCTTCAGTTGCTCCGTAGCCAATGATACGATCAAGGGTAATGAATTCACTTCTTTTCACCTTTCCTTCGATGGCTACATCTGAAAAAGGTATGTCAAGGGGAGTAATGGTTTCCAGGGCGCCTCACTGAAGTTGGCCAATGCCGTGTCTGCTGCAAGCTTGAGCGGAAGCAAACGCTCCTTTTCTTCTACATGCAACTCCTCAGCAGGAACTGAGACTGCATTAGCATACCCTGACTCCCTTCAACTTACCATAATCCAAAACATAGTACACATCCTTATGGGAAAGTGGACCCGTATCATATCTCCAACCAGCAAACAAACCAGGCTTTGAGGACGGCTCAAACTTGCCCCTCTGCGATGCTGGCACGTGGGAGTGCACTAGCTGACCTAGAAGCAATTTCCTTGCCTGAAAACTCTTCACCTTCATTTGCAAGCTGATGTCTTGTTCGATCTTTTCCACATGCGCACTGAAATGCAGTGAGCATGGTTGCTGCATATTCAACTGAATGGATCCATAAACCGGCCACAAGGTCAAATCCTGCCTGCACATGACACAAGCCCTTGCAATCTCTTGCAAAGTTCGGATATCCCTCTCAAGGACGGAATTATGCGGAAACCTGTTTTCTAAGGTTCCCTCAAAATGGCAGCCTAGCTGCTTGCACGCTGCTCTCACTTCAACGGCTTGATCGGATTTTACCATCATGGAGGGTTGGTCATAGAATGGTCCGAGAAACGACAGAATATTGCCCACTACCGTTGGTGTGTCTCTCTTGTTCAAGGAGTAGGCACTAATCCATCCTGAGAACTCATCACGTATGAGCTGGATCACATGCTCCTTGCCTGTGCTCAACTTCTGCACGATCACGAAGTCGGTTGCAACCCTTTCTCCAAACTGAATTACTGCGGGTAACCTACCACGATCTGTAAGTGCATCATGTCTGAACCTGCGAACTTTCTTTCGATACATTCTTGATCTTTGGCATACCGGGCAATGAGGATTCTTGGGATAATGACTCAGCCTATGTTCCAAGGAATTAGCTTCTGCTATAAGGCGTCTCATCCTATCCTTTGGCATTTCCTGCTCAGAGTCTGCATCGGATGAACCCCCCTCTTCCCTGCCATCATCGGCTCGAGCTTCTGGAACAACAGCTGGGGCTGGTTCTGCACCATCTTCTGCCGCGGCACCTGCCAAGACATATGCTGATGACAAGTTGAACGTTTCTGTAAAGATGGGTACACTGTCCTCCACTCTGTGTGCACGAATGATGTCTGAGCTGTGTGTCAATTGAATGGAGTCTACACTCTTTCCAAAGAACGGCAGCTCACCTGGGTACCATTTGAAAGGATAACCTTGTTCCACAAGTTTACCAAGTGACCAAACCACGGGGCAGTCATCCATAACCTGAAAGCTGGCTCCTCCGAACACATCTCCAGGAATTTCTACGCAAGAATCGCACTGTGCCATTTCCGGTTTCGAATTTGATGGATTGACGGATTGAGTCTGTTTCTGGATCACTGCATTCCGGACACCCTGTTCTAGCAAGGCACGATGCGATGTGAGGTCACAGCCTGCCCCTGAATCTGCGATCCATTCGAGCAAGTACTGGTCGGCTGACTTATAGCACTCATTGCAACTCCGTGATTATGTTGATGGACTACGGCTGGTGATGCCAACAGGGTTGCATGAGGTGCAAGCGCCTGTGGCTGAGTATCAGTGAGCATTGATACACAGGTGGCACAAAAGGCATGACTCTCCCGAACAAGGACCTTCCAATGGAAGACGTCGACCCTTTGGATGTGACGGAGCACGCGCTTGATGATGTGAAATTTGCTACCGAAGCTATGGTGACCACAGCAGCTTTGGCAGTTGTTCCTGAAGGCTGAGAAGGTGAAGGCTTTGGCTTTGCCGCTGCCTTCTTGGCTGGGTCATGGTAAAACGGACGCGCATCACCTCGGTTGCATGAACCCTTTCCCCAGAAGAGACAATCTACGCGAGCTTTGTCTGGCTTCGGACCAGCCTTTGGCTTGGGAGAAGACTTTGTCTCCTCTCCTTGACCCTGGCCTTTGCCTTTACCCTTCTTACCCTTATCACCCTTTCCCCCAGTTCCTCCCTCCTTTGGAGTGGGCTGAATGGCTTTCGGCTTTGCCTTGGCCTTTGGGCTTGGAAATCCTTTTGATGCACGTTCCGACTTTGTCGTTGCAGCCGCGGCCTTTGATGCATGTCTTGAGTTTTCCGAAAAGCCAATCATAAGTGCGACAGTGAGAACCGACACGGGAATCACAGATCCTGTCAATGTGTCTATGCATCACTCTTACCTTACGCATGCGTGGATATAGCCAAGTGTAACGGGTCATTTCTGGTCGCTGCAGTTCAGGAGGAATTGAATTCAGCATATACTCTACCCGATCAACGAAGCTGCTCAGCCCTTGAGGTGTGAACTGAGTGATATCCAATTCAGGCAAACTCTGTTGAGTAAGATTGGCACCGCGACTCTGGTCCAGGAAAAACTGCTTTGCGATCATGTTCAACAACACCCGTCCCAGCGGAGCATGTCCTCTCATTTGTTCAGATTCTGTGTGTGCTTGGAATTGTAGGCCAAACTCCCCTTTTAGGCGTTTGGCCTCCATCAAGATACTTGCAAGATGGGCATCCAGTCGAGGCATTTGAGATGACGATTGAACCAACATCTCTCGCGTGACATCGGGTGAGAATGCCTGCAACAACCACTGAAGTATTTGGCTTTGCCTTGTTTTGTCAATGGATGATGCTTTGGTCAGGAAAGCATTCTTCCACCCACGATATTGTGCTGCATCTACTGCAATTGTTTCTCTTATTATCAAACTCAAATCCTTTGCTTTGTAGATAAATGATTCATCAAAGACTATCTCTGAACCAACACCAATTGATGGGCTATACTGACCTCCCAATCTCCCATGTCCGGAATCGGGTAATCTGCCTCCATGATTGGGTGATCCCCCTCCCCCTCCATGCCCTTCGTCGAACGATGAGGATGATGAAGACGCACCTGACGGAGGATTGAATCCATGTTGTGATGAACTTCCTGGTGCACCATATTGAAGCAGTCCCTAAACCACATCTTGTAGAGAGTGAAAACCACTGTGGTCCCGAAACTGGCTTTGGGGAACCCTTTGACTGATGAGAGTGCATCGAATGTGCTGGACTGGGATCCTGGGATGTGGATATCCTGCACAAGCCGATTGACCCTGATACGGTGCAGCTGCAACTTTACTCTCCTCATGTCTCTCATGCGACTTCTTGCGAACCTGGTGACCCTTCATGACTTTGATCTCATCTTTGAGAGAATTCATAATTTGCATTAATCCTTGAGCATCAACCGCACCATTTTGGTCTTGATACTGAATAAGCATTGTGATTTCACTCTGAAGGATTCCTACCTGATGCATGAGAGTTTGCTGTTCTTCCCTTTGCGATTCCATTGCTTGGGGTTGTGATTCAATGATGGCCAGAAGTTCACGGTTATAATCTTCCATTTGCGACAACCCAACTTGCGACTCACCATGGGCTCTTTGAGCAACGTCTTGAATCTGAGCGATCTCTCTTTGATGATTTGTTTCCATTTCACTCACAATAGTCTGAGCTCTGGTCTCGATCGATTGAACCTGAACCCGAGCCTGAACTTGTGCTTCAGAAGCATGGCTTCTTGCCTCTGGGACAATAAAGTTTAAAGCCTGGTCAGCCAGTCTTTGCGTAGTGCTCAGCTCTGCTCGAGCTTCACTGATTGCTGAGTGAGCATGTCTGCCAACCCCTTGGACGTGTTGAATGACTGCAACTGGATCCATCCCTACTTGAACTTACATCGATCTTTGATCAGAGGCATGTTGATGCACGTGTTGATGAACTGATCTTTGATCATGTGCATGCGAATGCTGATGCGGCTGATGCTTGTTACGGACAATTGATCTTTGATCATATTGACTTACATGTGATGGGTTGTCCAGTTGGTGGCAATCCTCCCCCACTCCCAGCAGCTGTTTGGTTGCTATACTTACAGGATTTAAGTACCTATCCAGGGATGATACCGCACCGGGTCCTCGATGGCTGGGCGACGGCGAATCAGTGCGATTTCCACTCTGACTCCTGGATGAGACAATCTGGCGTGATCCCCCTTCGTATGGACTGTCCCTAACGATTCCTTCTGTGTGGCTCGTTAGTCGGAGTTCCAGCAGTTCTTGAACTAACACTTGAAACCGATCTACTTGGAATGGTCGAAGCTACCTGCACTTGCAAGGCCTCTAGCTTGATGTTACACTTCCGGCGAGCTACTAGACACTTGAAGGGATGATTCCGTTGACTCATTCATGGCTGAAGGTTCCATTGCACCCAACATTGCTGACACGGTGGCATTGTGTCAAATGAGAATTCTGGCAAAATGTACTCCTATCCCCTGAGGATTGGGGTTCACCTGAATGACACTGGATGGGGTTGCAGAGTTGCAAGCGCCCAGACAACCGGAGCTTTCACTTTTCACACGCCCGATGCGAGAGGATCAGGACACCCTGCTGTGCGGGGGCCAAGAAACCCTGCTGCGCTATGGTACTAAAACTTGAGGCCGGGGGTGGATGACGAAAGCTAGCGGGGTAGGAGAAAGAAGGAAGGGAAGAGGTGAGTTGCGGAGGGACTGTCATCATCGTGTCGCGGCATTGTTCGTCCCAACGAGGATGCAACAATGATATATTGATATATGATATATAACAATGATATATATGGGGGAGGGGGCAGGGGGGGGCCCTTTCGCGGGAAAAATCACGTGATGTCCTTGGGGAGCCCCGGAATACGTGCTAAAGCAAGAAGACTCTAGCGAGCTGACGCTAGCTTTCGTGATAATGACAATAATTGCCAATAATGATAAAATGTAATTGAATAACGATGATGATGATGATGATGATGATGATAATGATGATGATGATGAATGATGGATGATGAATGATGAATGATGAATGATGAATGATGAATGATGATGATGATGATGACGATGATGACGATGATGATGATGATGACGATGACGATGATGATGATGATGATGATGATGACGAGGACGAGGACGAGGACGAGGACAATGGAGAGGACGATGACGATGATGATGATGATGATGATGGTGATGATGATGATGATGATGACGAGGACGAGGACGAGGACGATGGAGAGGACGATGACGATGGTGATGACGATGATGATGACGATGATGATGATGATGATGGTGATGGTGGTGATGGTGGTGATGGTGGTGGTGGTGGTGGTGGTGGGGGGGGGCCCTTTCGCGTGAAAAATCACGTGATGTCCTTGAGCAGCCCCCCCAATACTTGCTAAAGCAAGAAGACTCCAGCTAGCTGACGCTAGCTTTCGTGAATTGATCTAAAAATTCATCCTTGTCTTTGGGAAAGCAGCGAAAATTCTATGCAAAGGCAATCGGATCCACCAATGCATGCCTGACTTCTATGCTCAAATTCCCGAGCGACGGTACCTTCCAGTGCGCGACCTCCTTCACGTTCTTGAAGTAAGTCACACCCTCAGCACGTCTCTTCCCCGGAACAGCGTACCTCCAACCAAGATGTTCGTCTCTGGATTTTGCTCTGAATGTAATTGAAATTCGGTCAGCACCTCAAAGGAATCGTCGATATGCAGCACTCTCACCGGCATATTTTTGATGTACCGTTTCAAGAACGCCAGTGAGCCGCTGCTGAGCTGCATGATGGGCCTGTTGAGTGCATAGTTGAGATGAATCACTTGATGTTCAAAACGAAAGTTGCCTTGAATTGCAATCGCTGAAGGCTCGGTAACTGAAGCCTCGGTAACTGCATCCCTTGTCACATGTAAGGAATGGTGCGCACCACTGCATGTTGCCTGTCAGACAAGTGCGACCTTATCTTCTTCAGGGCGTGCTGAAGTGGAAAAAAGGGCCATGCACTCACCTTGATTCATGCGATTTGCGCTGGTTGATCAATCTCATCATGTGGAGGTTAGTCCAATATAATCCAATCTCATCAGGAATCATTTGACCTACACGTGGCAGGTCACGATGCTTCTTCACTGCCACCCTTGAAGGACACATGGTTGGTTGGGTCAGGGAGAGAGTTCAACTGTCTGAAGTTTCTGAAGTTTCCTCTTGACCGTGTTTAATCCAAACACATTGATTATAGCAAACTAGTGTCGGACGTCGGACGCATGACTTTAGTTGTCTGAACTGATGCTTGGTTGTTCCCTCCGACAGGGTGTTCACGCGCAAACACACTGCTGAATGTGCTTCTCGACAATGCTGCCCTGGGGGGGGGCGGGGGGCAGGAACAACTGTTTCTTCGAGTGATGTTTTCTGCCTTTGTCCATTTGCACTGGTTTTTACAGTGTTTTTCGCGCTTTCCCACTCTTGTTTTTTTGCACCATCTGCGTTTTCCCTTGGTTTTTACAGTGTTTTCAGGCTTCATGACGTTGGTGATGCTACGCCACGCTGGGGTGGGGGGTGTTAACGTTCCATGTAACTTGCTCATGTTGCTGATGCTACGCCACGCTGGGGTGGGGGGGGATGTTAACGTTCCATGTAACTTGCTCACGTTGTTGATGCTACGCCACGCTGGGGTGGGGGGGATGTTAACGTACCATGTAACTTGCTCACGTTGTTGATGCTACGCCACGCTGGGGTGGGGGGATGTTAACGTTCCATGTAACTTGCTCACGTTGTTGATGCTACGCCACGCTGGGGTGGGGGGACGCTGACTTCTTGTTCAACTAGCCAAACTTCTAACTCAGCCAAGATGACAAACCAAGTCGGCCGCGCGTGAACAGGCCGTCCGACCGTGGTTGTTCCGTGTTGTTGTTTGCGTGTGATGCTTTAAAGTGGATCTGCTCAGATTTTGGTTTAGAGGCCGTGCCAGAGGCTTTTAGAGATGACCCAAACCAATGAAGCCGACCCTTTCGAAAAACCGGCAGCGTTCATGTTGGAACTATACTTGATGATCAGATCGACAACATGAGGGGAGTTCGCAAGCTGGAAATGTTCCTGCCTTACCTTTGATGAAGCTGACTGTGTGTAGCTTTGAGCTGTGGATTTGCCAAAAACTGATTGCATTGACATTCATACCACGTTCAAGCTTCAGACCTTCGTGACTGACTTCTCGAAGGAGGATGACCCCCACATCCTGGACACCAACCCCGTGACAGTGGAGAAGATCAGAGGTTCCGCCACTTTGCAGTTTCTCGGGCTGCATTTCGCGTCTTGGACTGCAATTGTTTTAGGCTTGTGCCCCACAATCAGAGTGCTCTGAGGTACGTCTTCAAAGCAGTTAAGGGAAAAAATGACCCTGAAAGTACTTCACAGTCCGTCCGGGCAAGATGTGGAAGCGATGAACGCCATGCCCCTCAAGGCGCCAGGGGGGTGTATCATTGTAAATTTGTATTTGATGCAGCATTGCGTTGTTACTTGTGCCGTTTCCTGTGCAGGACCTTGACTGGACCGCACCAGTTTGTCGTAAGATGTACTTGATCAAACCGGTTTTCAAGAATGGCCATCACTTCGAGCGATCTGAAAACGGTGATGTCATCCCAGTTGAGCCTTGTGGCTTTGATCTGGACTGCCTGGAGCATGGCGAAATCATGGAATAATTTTGATTTTCCTTTGACATGGAACCATATATTGGAACCAAGCGAGACATCGCACGCTAAGAAAAAATGACTCAGCGGTGCTCTGCTTTGCAAGCAGTTGTCAAGCTTTGCATTCTGGTGCCATCCCTGGCCATTACAACACGACGTGCTTGCTCTCCCCTGGGCCCACTCCAGGATGCCAGTGACGTCATGTGGACTCCCTGTCAGAGGCCAGTGGCTATATATGTGTTTGGGACCTGGTCGCATTTCTTGCCCAACAGAATGTTTTGCAATGTTTGTTGGCCTCATCGTGTCACCACCTTGTTCTATATTATACCCGTTTCGTCAGGCGTGCCATCCATATTTTCCTCTTCAACTTCTTTTGCCAGGCTTGACCATTTGATGTGAAATTCAATTTCAATTCAGAGACACTGTCAGTCAGTGTGCAACTTGAATATTGATTTGACACTGTCACCGTAACTCCCATTGACACAGAATTTTGGCTCTTGACTGGCGGCACCATGGGCAAACACATCCGATGCACCAAGAAAACCGTTTTGAGACTTCACCGCACCTTTCCAAGAGTATGGACATTGGACAAACTCCAGTGCCACAGCGCCGCTTGGGCCTGAACTGTTTCGGCTCGCACTTCTTTGCTTGAGTTTCAGTTGGCTGAGCCTTGGAGTCTGTGTATAGTCAAGTTCCTGAGGCTTGGGAGTCTGCCAAATTGCTTGCCAAAACTGTGGACACTGCCATTGAAGAAATCGAGAATGCTGAGAGTTCTCTGGGAAGAAAACACAGCAGCTCCGAAGGATGAATGCATTCGTGGAAGAGCCTCAATTAAATCTAGCTCATGTGGTAAATTGATGCCGCTAATTTGCGACGGAATAGCTAATTTGCGACCTTGAACTTGCTCGCACCACTGCAGATTAGAGAAAAAGGGGAAGTAGCGGATCATTGCTCAACATTTTGATGACACGTTGCTGGAGCTATCAGTCGCACGGTCGAACAATCATTGATGGTTTTGATCGTGTGTCACATGTGTTTTACCTGGCAGGCTGCGCGAACCCTTGCACAGAGACCCTACCTTGAGAAAAAACTATAATCTTCCACATCTGCATCTTAAGGGGGGGTAGTGGGATGGAAGGGGCCGGCGGACTGTCGGACAATGATTGGTCGGATTTGATATGTGGGTATGCAAGGGCTACGTCTTGGTAAAAGAAACTACACGAACAGTAATATACACAAAAATAGGCGGCAACAGAACCTACAGTAGAACAGGGTGACCTGACAAAAAACTGGCATGAAGAGTTATTAATTTTCTTCATGGAAACCCAACCATCAAAGCCTAATTTGTGAATCAAAAATTGTTCAGAGTCTGATAATATATATATATATATACCAGTAGTACCGCACAAAGCGGTGGCGGAAGTTTCGAAAATAGGAAACCTATAGGAGAGATTGGTTGTTGTGAATCAGAGATGGCAGAGCGAAGCCACTGCTGGGCTGAAAGGCGGTTGATCTCTCTCACTCTTGTCTACCTGTCTACCTATCTATCTATCTATCTATCTGTCTACCTGTCTATCTGTGGTGCAGTGTCATTCAGTGTAATGTAGTGTAGCGTAATGTAGTGTAACGTAATGTAGTGTAGCGGAGTGTATTGGAATGTAGTGTAGTGTAGTGTAATGTAGTGTAATTTAGTGTAGTGGAGTGTAGTGGAGTGTAGTTGTGTAGTCGTAGGTGTAGTTGTAGTGGAGTGTAGTGTAGTGTAATGTAGTGAAGTGTAGTGGAAGGTAGTGTAGCGCAGTGAAATTTAGTGTAGTGGAGTCAGTGGAGTGTAGTTGTGTAGTTTTACTTGTAGTGTTGTGGAGTGTAATGTAGAGTAATGTAGCGAAGTGTAGTGGAAGGTAGTGTAGCGTAGTGTAATGTAGTGTAGTGTAGCGGAGTCTAGTGTAATGTAATTTAGTGTAATGTAGTGTAATTTAATGTAGTGGAGTGTAGTTGTGTAGTTTTAGTTGTAGTGTTGTGGAGTGTTGTAGTGTAGTGTAATGTAATGTAGTGGAGTGTAGTGTAAGGTAGTGTAGTGTAGTGTAATTTAGTGTAGTGAAGTGTAGCGGAGTGTAGTGGAGTGTAGTTGTGTAGTTGTAGTTGTAGTGTAGTGGAGTGTAGTGGAGTGTAGTGTAGTGTAATGTAGTGAAGTGTAGTGGAAGGTAGCGTAGTGTAGTGTAGTGTGATGTAGTGTAGTGGAGTGTAGTGGAGTGTAGTGTAGTGTAATGTAGTGTAGTGTAGTGGAGTGTAGTGTAGTGAAATGTAGTGTAGTGAAGCGAAGCGACATCTGAACCTCCAAAAGTGGTCCGAACCCTTAGTGTAAATCAATTTTGACTTGGAAATGTGCTTCGCGCCACAGCCGCATGCACTTTTTCGACATCTCAAGTGCCAAAAGTGGTCCGGAGCTGGTGTGTTTTGTACATTTTGACTTGGAAATGTGCTTCGCGCCACAACGGCGTGCACTTTTTCGACATCTCAACTTCCAAAAGTGGTCCGACATTGGTGTGTTTTGTGCATTTTGACTTCGAAATGTGCTTCGCGCCACAACGGCGTGCACTTTTTCGACATTTCAACTTCCAAAAGTGGTCCGACGCTGAGGTGTTTTGTACCTTTTGACTTCGAAATGTGCTTCGCGCCACAACGGCGTGGCACTTTTTCGATATCTCAACTTCCAAAAGTGGTCCGACGCTGAGGTGCTTTGTACCTTTTGACTTCGAAATGTGCTTCGCGCCACAACGGCGTGCACTTTTTCATCTCTCATCTGGCCAGCTGGCTCCGCACCCGCCGCTTTAGCGAGCCTACTTTTCGAACCTCCGGAGCCACAAATCATTGGAAAAACAGAGTGTTTCGCGAGTTTCCTACCTTTTTGCGCATCTGTATCTTCTGTCTTCTTACTCTTTCTCTTCTACTCTTCTTTCTTCTAATCTTTCTCTTCTCTCTGCCTCTTCCCTGCTCTGCTTTTCATCTCTCCATATTGTCGGAAGTTTGACTTCTAAACTTCCTTCGATAAAACATCATGTATCATGTATCTACATGTATCTAAAACTTACTTACGTATATCTGTGTGTAAATTGTGTATGTGTTTTTCACGTCGCTTTCACATCTGTCACATCTTTCAGATCCTTGCTGCCTGTTGTGCAGGCTCTTAAATCAATCAAAAACACCGCAAGTGGGCTTGTGGCTACAATAGGGCGACCCCCAAATCCTGGAAATCAAGGTTGTATTGGGCACGAAACTGATCTAAAAAAAGTTTCATATGTTCGAACATCATCAAACGCACTGGTGGGAAACCAAATGCCCCGTGCCTATCCCATTGCCGTCGGCGACTACTACTGGTCGCCCTGGGACAATTGATTCTCGACCGGTAGCAGCTTGAAGAACAGGCAGGAGAGCCAACAAGGCCTGCCGGCATTCACTTCTTGAAGTGACCTTGGCGTTACAAGGACAGGAGAACGCCACATGATAAGCCGTGCCAACACAACGGGAGAAAGAAGACAGAAGAAGAAATCGCTGCGCAAGTTTTGATAGAGAGAAATGCAAGGAACGTATATGATAAAAGGACACCTGAGAAGGATGTAACGAAAGCCATGTCCAAACATCGTGATGCTTTGTTGGGGATTGAAATTGGACATGCAAGGTAAGAGAAAGGGTAAACTTTCAAGGGAATGAAAGCGTTGAATCCAAAATTGGAAGATGATCAACTCCAAAAGCACAACACTCCCGGGATGCTCCCTGAAAAAGTAACAAACATCCCAGCAAGAGACCCCAAACAGTGCGGGGGAGTGGGGGCATAATGCAAGATAATGTGGATGGTGATGATGATGGTGAGGATGATGATGATGATGACGACGACGACGACGATGGTGATGATGATGATGATGATGATGGTGGCGGTGAGGATGATGATGACGATGATGATGATGATGATGGTGAGGATGATGATGATGATGATGATGAAGATGAAAACAAAGGTGATGATGATGGTGAGGATGAAGATGATGATGGCGATGATGACTGTGGTGATGATGGAGGTGATGATGGTGATGATGATGGTGATGATGATGGTGAGGATGAAGATGATGATGGTGATGATGATGGTGATGATGATGGTGATGATGAAGATGATGATGGTGATGATGATGATGATGGTGATGAAAACGGCGGTGATGATGATGGTGAGGATGAAGATGATGATGGTGATGATGATGGTGATGATGATGGTGATGAAGATGATGATGATGATGATGATGATGATGATGGTGATGATGATGATGAGGATGAAGATGATGATGGTGATGGTGATGATGATGATGATGATGATGGTGATGATGATGATGATGATGGTGATTATGATGATGATGATGATGATGGTGATGATGATGATGATGATGGTGATGGTGATGGTGATGGTGAAGATGATGGCGAGGATGGTGGTGGTGAAGATGAAACAGCAATGCGGAAGATGAAGTGGAGGATGAAAAGGTGGAGAATGATGATGCAGAGAAGGAGGAAGATGATGATGTTGAGGAGGAAGACCGATCCCAAGACCGGCACCCACACTTTGTGCGAGCCTGCGCAGTCGAAATGCACGTGGAAATCTCACAAGAGCCACTTTATACGGAAATTGACAAGAAAAATGCCGCGCCCCGGATTGAGCCCCGAACGCGGACACACACTTTGTGCGAGCCTGCGCAGTCGAAATGCACTTCATCATTTCACAAGAGCCACTTTATACAGAGATTTACAAGAAAAATGCCGCGCCCAAGATTCAGCCCAGAACGCGGACGCACACTTTGTGCGAGCCTGTGCAGTCGAAATGCATTTTAACGGCTCACAAGAGCCGATTTATTCGGAAATTTACAGGAAAAATGCCGCGCCCAAGATTGAGCCCAGAACGCGGACACACACACACACACTCTTTGCGCGAGCACGCGCAGACAAAATGCACTTCCACATTCACAAGAGACTTTATACGGAAATTTACAAGAAAAATGCTGCGCCCCAGAGTGAGCACTCTGAACAAGCACCGGCCTTTACACCTACCGCAAGAACCCCTCAGTGTGGACACACTGTTTGGGGAAATTATCCTAAAAATTTTCCGCAAAAAGTACAACGCTCCGAAAGCAGATCTCCTGAAAAAAAAACCTTTCAACTTAAGAGCGCGATGCCCCAAAGTAAAGCCCATCAGTTTCTGCCTTGCTTGAATCTTTTACCTTGTCAGCATCATGAGAGAATATTTCGTGAAGATTTAAAGAGGGCCCACATGAACAAATTGAAGGTTTTTGAGGCCAAAATTGTACAAATTTCAGCTGAAATCTGGTTTCAGTTTTGCATTTACACAAAGATTAAAATCTTCCATATTCAACTGATTTAACCTGATAGCCAACCAATGATTTAACTTGCTTCAACCTGATTCAACCTGACCCAACCTAATTCTAATTCACCTTAATTCAACCTGATTTAACCTAACTTAATCTGGTTCAATCTAATTCTATCTGATTTAACCCAAGTTCATCTGATTAAATCCTGATGACGGAAAGCGCTGGAACAGCGCAAGGAGTTGATGTAGCTTTGCCCTAGGGGGGGGGGGGGGGGGGCATGGAGCGTGTGCAAACCCAATTTTTGATTTACAGAACAGGAGGGTGCAGTTTTGGCTCCGTCGGCCTGATTTTTGCCCATGTTGCGCGCTTCTGGGATGTTGGGCCAGCGTTGGCACCGTATTTGGCTATGTTGAGCCATTTTAGTTGTATTTTGTGGTTTCTGTTGGCCTTTGTTGGGCAAGAGTTGGGACCATATTGGGCTTGTCTTGGGCCATTTTGGGCTATGTTGGGACATTTTGGGCCATGTTGGACAAGAGTTGGGACCATATTGGGCTTGTCTTAAGCCATTTTGGGCTATGTTGGGACATTTTGGGCCATGTTGGACCCATGTTGGGCTCATCTTGCGCCATTTTGGGCCATATTCGGATTTGTGTCGGCCTTTGTTTTGGACTCGGGCATTTCAGCGTCGTTGACTTTTCGTCCATGCAAGCGTGTGCAAAAAACACACAAAAAAAAAGGAAAAATACAATTTGTGGACTACGTTGCTGATGGTTTTTGCTGCTATTTTTGGGTTGTTTTTGTTTCTTTCTTGGGGCATGCTGCAGTTAGGCTATGTTTGCCTGATCTCGGGCTTATGTTGGGCATTGTGGGCTATGTTGGGACATTCTGGGCCACGTTGAACCATTTTTTGGGTATTTTGTGGTTTCTGTATGTGTCTGTTGGCTTTTGTTGGGCAAGAATTGGGACCATATTGGGCTCATCTTGGGCCATTTGGGCTCATCTTGGGCCATTTTCGGATCTGTGTCGGCCTTTGTTTTGGACTCGGGCATTTCAGCGTCGTTGACTTTTCGTCCATGCAAGGCGTGTGCAAAAAACCACGAAAAATACCAGGAAAAAATACAATTTGTGGACTACGTTGCTGATGGTTTTTGCATTTTTTGGTTGTTTTTGTTTCTTTCTTCGGGCATGCTGCAGTCATGTTGGGCCATTCTGGGCCATTTTCGGATCTGTGTCGGCCTTTGTTTTGGACTCGGGCATTTCAGCGTCGTTGACTTTTCGTCCATGCAAGGCATGTGCAAAAAAAAACAACAAAAATACAAGGAAAAAATACAATTTGTATCCCCCAGTGGATTTCCACTACTAAATGCTATGACCTAGGTCCCGGAAAGTGAACCAAAACTTTAGTGTGAAATTTCTAGAAACCATTTAGTAGAGAATCTTGAGGGTGAAGGCGTTCATGATAAGCATCAAAAACCCGTGTAAAAAGGACTTGTTTTACACGTTTTTTTTGGACCAGAAAACGTGGTCAATTTTCCGCAAACGAGAGTTGACATGCACAACATGGTGGGAGAATCTTTTGACATGTCGCATGAGCCGCATGGGAGCCAGGCACATGGGAGGATACCATATTTTGTTTGTCTTGGGCCATTCTGGGCTATGTTGGGACATTTCGGGCCATGTTGGGCAAGAGTTGGGACCATATTGGGCTTGTCTTGGGCCATTTTGGGCTATGTTGGGACATTTTGGGCCATGTTGGACCCATGTTGGGCTCATCTTGGGCCATTCTGGGCCATATTCGGATTTGTGTCGGCCTTTGTTTTGGACTCGGGCATTTCAGCGTCGTTGACTTTTCGTTCATGCAAGCGTGTGCAAAAAACAAAAATACCAGGAAAAATACAATTTGTGGACTACGTTGCTGATGGTTTTTGGTGCTATTGGGGGGGGGGGGGGGGCGGGGGCATGGAGCGTGTGCAAACCCAATTTTTGATGACGGAAAGCGCTGGACAGCGCAAGGAGTTGATGTAGCTTGCCCTAGGGGGGGTGGGGGGGGCATGGAGCGTGTGCAAACCCAATTTTGGATTTACAGAACAGGAGGGTGCAGTTTTGGCTCCGTGGGCCACGTTGCGCGCTTCTGGGATCTTGGGCCAGCGTTGGCACCATATTGGGCTCATGTTGAGCACTTTTAGGGGTATTTTGTGGTTTGTGTCGGCCTTTGTTGGGCAAGAGTTGGGACCATATTAGGCTTATCTTGGGCCATTTTGGGCTATGGCTATGTTTGGACATTTTGGGCCATGTTGGCACCATATTGGGCTCATGTTGGGCCATTTTGGGCTATTTTCGGATCTGTGTCGGCCTTTGTTTTGGACTTGGGCATTTCAATGTCGTTGAGTTTTCGTCCATGCCCGGTGTTTGCCAAAAACACCACAAAATACAAGGAAAAAATACAATTTGTGGTGTGTCTAAGCCTTGAGAACGTTCTGCATGGTGGCCCACCCAACAAGACTCTCAGTGAGCCCTTGCGAGCCAACATCATAAGGTAACTCCAGATGGCTGGCGAGTGCAGGTTTTCGGCGCTGTTTGCAGCCACATCCAAGGTGATCACCTCGTAGCCCAGCTTCTGCAACTCCAACCACTTTCTGCTCGATTCCTTATCCCCAGAAAAGAGGTGCAAGACAATGGCTTTGGCCGACTCCAGCTGCCTACGTCTCCGACGGTTCCAAGGTAATCCTTGAGGACAGTTTTTCCAGTTTGTGAACTGGCCCTTCATGAAGCCGATGACAGCGTCAGGAACCTGTGGGTATCGTTCTTTCCACCAAGTTCGAACTTCTTGACCAATTTGGGTCGCCGCTTCATCGTCCTCCAACATTTGTAAAAGAGCAAGACCATCATCTCGATCCATGACTGGACAACCTTGACGTCGCCAGCATTTGATGGATCCCTTTGTGGGATGCCAAATGGAAACTTCAGAGGAACTCCACTTGAGCTGGTAGCCGGTCTCAATCAACTGGCGGACGGGGATGATTGGTTCCACCTCCTCCTTCGCCAACAACGTGCTACATCCAGCCTTTCGGAACAGGGGACGTACTCCCATGGGCAAGTTCCACAGTCACCATTTCAGCACCTTCAAGTTCGTGAGGCAGTCCTCGACGTAGCCCATGAGTGACTCCACCGTCAAGCAACGCCAGTTTTGGTCACCTCCAGGAAAAACACCATTGGCCTTGGACTCGATGTACCTCAAGTGAACTGCCTTCAGGCTCTGCAGAGACTTCACAAGCCCACTCAGGTCTGACACCAGAGCAGCAGGGACAGCAGGCTTGACCTCCTCAATCACCACCTTGGACTTCCCCTCAGAAGCATCATGCGAAGACGATGAAGTCGCCGTAGATCCATCGTAGTTCCCTTTGATGCACCTTTTCCATGACCTGTGTTCTTGGGACTGCCACCCTTCTGATCCTTCACCTTGGAGATCTTCGTGGGAGACCCAGAGGAGTCACGTTGACCATACGGTTTGAGGTGAGGACATTCAGGTTTCATGTGCCCTTCACCGGAACAATTCCAGCATCGACCCTTTCGTTGGATGCCGTCCCAAGAGTGCTCAAAAGCACAAGATTCACCTCGGCGACAACCAGCCGTGCTCCCCCAGAAACGACATTTTGACTTCCCCTTCCCATCATCGTTGGAGGTAGGAGACCCTTCAGACCGTAGGGCAGCAGCCTTGATCTGCTCCTTCTTCTTGGTGTCCGGAAGTGATGCCGTCATGGTAGAAGTCGGTGAAGCGCTCATCAGTGACAACTGCCCAGCTTCGGCCTGCAACGCCTCCGCAAAGTCAGCAACCTTGACATTCGTTGGGATGAAGTCCAACTGCAAGTCTTGTCGAAGCGACATAAACCGTTTGAGGTCCTCCAAGGCGTCCAAGATGATCAGACCACCTCCAAGAACTCCAACCAAGATGAGTGGATCCGGAAGTTGAATTCCCAGCTCAGCTGATCTTCCCAAATTCCGTCGCCACACCCGCAAGGTCTGCAAGAGCTCGTGGATGTTCGCATTGGCACCCAGTCGATTCTCCGTGAGGTCCTTCAGCAAGCTCGTCTTTTCATGAACTCCACCTGGTTGAAAACGACACAGAAGGGCATAGAGGATCTCCACGCTTTGCAGCTTCCTGGACGAGATCAGTTCACGCCGAATCGGGTCCGGGACAGCAGCCAACAACATAGTCACCGCCCTCTGCTCAGTCCTTGGCCATTTCGCCAATTCAGTCGGAGACACCACCTTCAGGCGCAACCTTTGGAGTGGCGTTGATGCCACCCACGCTGCATAGGTCTTGGCCGCAGCGTCCAACACCAGAGCCCACCATTGACTGCTCGTTCCACTCAGATCCGACATCAACGGACCCACAATGGCAAGCCAGTCGCCAAAGTCCAACGATCACCACAGGCGCAGGCGTGACCGATGCAGGCACAGCTGGACCAGGAAGGCCAGGAAGACCCGGAGGAGTCACCAGATGGCCAAGAGCCGGATCCACAGGGGTTTTTGAACCCTGAACTACACCTACTTCCCCCTACCGCTATTTTCCCCTTTACGTTTTTCCATTTCCCTTTGAATTTGGGCTTCAACTTCTTTAAAACCCTGAACCCTAAGAGCCTCTAAATCCAACAGGTCTTTGTGGGTTAAACCATCAGCTGTTTTCACCCGTCCTGATGATAGAGCTCGTTGGGCGCCATCGCCATGTGGTCCACTGGCAGCATGTTGATCACCTCCAGCCATAGCCCGATCACGCCAAAACGGATTCCGTTCGGCCCCAACACCATCTGGTGTCCTCATCACGGCTTGTACCCCATGAGGATCAGAAGGATGCCGAAGAAGTTGACCAGAGCCAGGTTGATGTCCAGCACGTTGCACCAGTGCAGAAGGATGCCCTTGTTGATCAGCACCTCCATGCGGTCAGCGGGACCCAAAACCACAGGATCTCCTTGTGGAGCAGGGGGTAGACCTTCAGGTCGAAGCACCAATGGCTCCAAGCCGCCGGCAGGAAGTGCAACCCCTTGAGCTCTTTGATCGCCTCGTTGGCCTTCACCTGGATCCATGCCTCCAGCTCGTTCTGCTTGTTGTTGGCCCCCTGGAAGATGTTCAGGTCGCCTTCCTGCATCCACCAGAGCAGCCGGCGGAGCAGCCTGCCACTGCAGCTGCACCCCAGTCCGAAGAACTTCAGCAGCTTGTCGAAGCACGGCCTGTTGGTCTGGTGACAAACCCTCCATCACACCTTGGGCTCCCCCGTTATGACCTGGCTGTGGGCCACCAGCTCCAGCCACTTGAGCTCCACCTTCAGGTTGGGCTTGCGCACTTCCTTCCAACACCCGCACTGACCTCACTGCGGTGGTTCCTGATGAGGAGTTGTTCAGGTCCTCCATCAGGTCTGCCATCATTTGGTCAGCAGTCCTTTCATCTGCTGCTTCTCCTCCACCATCGACTCCATCAGCTGCTCGTCGGCGTTGCATCAGAGACATGGCTTCAGAACCTCTTTGGGCTCATAACCTGCGGTTACGAACGGGGGCTTCGGGTATGGGTCTTAAGTGCTAGAGCAAGCCTTTAGGTCCCCAAGACACCTGCCCAATGACGAAAGCTCCTTTTCTTGAGCCATGAAAAAGTCGCAGCACATGATTGTGCGTGTCATCCTGCAGGGGTCCATGTCAGTTGCATGTTGCTGTGCCAATCGCAAATTCATTTAGTTTTAACGAATCTAACTATTTTCCATTGAATGAAAGCCAGAAAGGGATCAATCACATAGACCCTATTATTCCCTCGTACGTCCCGGGGGGTCGGTGGCCAACGGAGACACCCCCCGGGACACGTGAAAACGTACCTGCTTGCAGTGGCCCTGGACGGCAACCCCTTAAGTGGGGGCCGTAGCTGGGCACTGCAGTGACAGTCCCTGGGCGCCGCCGTGCGCAGCTGGGATGTCACAATATAATATACATATATATATATATATATAATCTAACCTGAGGGGATTCAGTTCCCATCGGATCTATATAAAGATCCTTTCTTGTCTAGTGTGATTTCCATGGTGGCTCCGACATGGTGCCATGGAGCCAAATGAGGCAACCCTATTTAGGGTGAATGATGACCGACCTGACTTCCGAATGTACACATTTTAATTTGGTAATTCGTTTGAGTAAAGCGTTCATTTTTCAGCTTTTCACCTTTCGGTCGAGTGAGTGTTGAACAACGGGCCGCAGTTTGGTCACTCTCCTTTTCGAACATAGCTGGCAGCCACGATAACCTCCTTTTTTCAACTTTGCTCAAGCGACTATCCAGCACTGACATGTCATTCTACAGTCAGGTACATGCCTTTCAGGTTTGGTCCTCTTTCTTTTGATGGTTTTCTGGTGTCTAATTCGCTGGAACTTGAATAGCCGTTTATGCCCATTTGGCTTGACTTGACCACGGTCTTTGTTTGGGAGCAACGCACGACTTTCTAGGTTGGAACTGGGTACCCTTAATTGTTGTTGTTTTTTCGTTTTCACCTACTAGTCCCCCATTTGGTCCCCTATTTCATGCGTTCTTCCCTCCCCAGGTATGTCGGGTTCTTTGCGTGCCGAGGTAGGCGTAGGTTTTCGCTGTGTCAGGTTGGTTCAGGCGCTTCTGTCTCCCCCCCCTCCGCTGGTCTTGTTCCGTGTCCGTCGGCCTCCGCTTTTTTCTCTTCCCTTTCCCTTTCAGGGTTTGCCCGCTCCGGGCTAGGTGTGTTGGTGTTGATGTTCTCTCTCTTTCTCCTTTCTTTTGCGTTCCCCTCCTCGGGTCCCGGTTAAGTAATTCTTCATCTCACTGTCACTCTCATCTCATCTTCATTCCCCTTTTCATCCTCATCTTCATCTCATTTGCAGGACACCACCCTGCCAAAGGCAGGGTGTGTGTGTGTGTTTGTGTGTGTGTAACGTCTGAACAGACGTAAAACTTCGCCGGCTATTCACCATATTTTGTTATATTAAATCATATTATATTATAATTCAAAGCAGGGGGCCATCGCGGTCCCGGGGGGTCGGTGGCCAACGAAGACACCCCCCGGGACCGTGAAAACGTACCTCAACCCCTTAAGTGGGGGCCGTAGCTGGGCACTGCGATGACAGTCCCTGGGCGCCGTCGTGCGCAGCTGGATATCACAATATGATATATATATATAATTACATATATATTTTATATAATCTAATCTAATTGCATGTGAAGGGATTCAGTTCCCATCGGATCTATATAAAGATCCTTTCTTGTCTAGTGTGTGCCGTCTGAACAGACGTAAAACTTCTACCGCATTGGGTGTCTCTTAAACATCTCTGCAGGGGGGTGCAGGGCACAGTGGAAACTGCACCCAACAAAGCTATCCACTTCTGCTGGAAGCAACCCTGTGTACCTGCTATTCAACTTTCATTTTCATATGTCCGTGTGGCACGGGGCTAAGCCGAGAACCGCTGCATCTAATCTAATTGCATATGATGGGGTTCAGTTCCCGACGGATAACTTTAATGATCCATTTCTTGTCTAGTGTGTGCTTGTTCCATGTTCCTTCAGGCTGCACCCCCTTGCGGTTGCTAGGGGGCGAAGCCGAATCGCTGACTTTGGCGCCGCAGTGTCAAATCATTGCGTTTTCTTTTTTTTTCTTACTTTCAACGTTTCTTTTGCTTTATGGCTACTTTCCCGGTGGCTAAGCCAAATCAATGAGGTTGTATCAAACTGCTGCCACAGGCGATGACCTCATGTGACGAAATTTCAAATATGCTGTATTTTGATGAGTATTGATTGCGATTCTTACGGTTGTGACAAACTGACAACTCACTGCACAAAGCAGCGTGCAGCTCTGGGCTCACCTAATATTCAGAGAAATTCTTCACACCCAGCTGAAACCCAAACATGTTTCGTAAGCAGCGCTGTGCTTGCGAACCTTTTTGAATCCACTCATTTATATAATCTTATTAAAAAAAAAACCGTTAAAGCCAGTGGCTTGTACTGCTTCGGTGTATCTTTGAGGGTAAACCCCGTGCGTGAACAGATCCAAACCTTAAACCTGGTAGGTTTTCACTTTCAAATGTAAAACAAACAAGTGAATGACGACTTTCCCATTGTGCATCCTCTTCTTCTGCCATATTAGATGTATGAATGCTTTATTGTTGATGGATTTATTGGTCTATGGGCATATATAGTGCGCTGATGAATATCTGGTGTCGCTTTACTAGTGTGCCATTTGGTCTTCACGTTTGCAGCTGGGACTGATCCCCATAAATTGTTCAATAATTTCCACAAAATACGCTACACATATCTACACATACTTCCGGCCCTATCATAAATAGTTCCAGGGCTAAAAGGGTACAAAACAGAAGTTAGTGGATAAACAGGCCAACCGGACTGCTAATCCAGACCAACCGGACTGCTAATCCAGACCTGTGAAAACACTTGAGGAAGCAACTGCAAACCCTTCAATGCATAGCAGGAGGCTGCAAGAGCACACAAAATGGTAGCAAACAACGTGTGTAGTGAATCCTCGGAGAGGGGTCCAAGATTGTTTTTCCCTTGTGGCCTACTTCCTCTAGGTGGTTTCTAGTGATGTTCAATTGTGCACATACCATTCATCGAAAGCTAACAGCTAGAAGGTCTGGTGAAAGGCTGATCGGCATATGGAAGGCACTTCATGCGCTGTCAAGTTTCCTTGATGCTTTTTGGTTGCAACAAAGTGATGTTGGATTGTCTTAGATAAACGACGCGTGCTTCTCCACTCTGACTTTTCCATGCCCCCGTGGCGCGGTTGCACCAGGTCTGGGAAATGGTATTTTGGGGGGCCAAAAGGACCACAGGTCACACAAACCCGAAGCAGTCTACGAGAGGGAACATGTATGAAGCGGCTGATCTGTAGATTGAAAGCACTGTGAAGTATAGTGGTGGAAAATGGTAGAAATATGTAGAAATACCGTAGGACTGCACAGTAGCATCCACAATAGCCACAGGAACAACTGCAGCGGTTTCATTCTAGACACCCAACCCTTTACAGAATCGCCAGCAAACGAAACTCTACGATAATCTATGTGTTGTATGCGCGCACTATCTACTTTTTGGCGGAGATGGCAATACAAACTAATACAAAGACGTACAGAAAATGCACATGGACAATACATGGACACAATGCCCGCGTAAGTTCAACCCAAATTTGATGAGGAACTATATATATATAATTATATATAATATATATATATATATCAAGTTTTCGATGGAGAAACATGCAAGGTAATTGAACCCAGAGAACTGTCTGTTTTTCTTTCAAATAAAATTTGTTTAAACAATAAACACAGCAGGACACAACACTGACTCGCTACACGTTGGTTTCAACTGATCTCAGATGCCGACTTGCTGGTTGGTTGGACATTGTGTGGCCCCTCTAGGTGGTATGTAGTAGCGGCCGGGCCAGCACATAGACGACCAATCTCCGGTCCCAGATGGCACACCAGTGTAGGTATTTACGTGTGGGGTACTGTCAGAGCCAGTAAAAGATGCAGAGCAGCCCCTGGGAACCCAGAACCATGAACCACTTTGCAAAAGCCTCTTGGCGTTTGCCTTGCAAGAAAATTCTAAAAATATACTCAGAAAAAAAAACAAACAAACTTTTGCGGGGTCTCATGTCATGTTGGAACCGTGGCGGCCTTTGTAATGGACAATCACTCTACATGGACCTTTAGATCGACAATCATATCCTTTACAAGATTTCAGAAGTGTCTTTAGCTTTGGGCGCACGAAAAGATTTGAAAAGTGGTCTCTCTCTCTCTCTCTCTACGCCATGTCTCCGAAAAGGTGTCTCGTAGGCTTTCGTAGGCGGCTTTGCACGCAAGTTCTCCGGAGATTTGGGTCCCTGCAGGACATTCTTGCCCAGCAACCTCTGGGCGCCAAAACGAAGGTTCTTTGCAAATTGACCTGATTATTGGTCAAAATGGGAAAATGCAAAAAAACATCGAGCCAATCCCAAAGAACAGAACACAATATATAATCTACAAAAATAGTGTTGCGTACTGTATCTTCTTAAGAATTGGTAAGAATTGGACATTCGGAACTATCCAGTCACAATGGATCCACTCAAGACTTCTTTGACGCCCAGATACTGAAATTCAGCTTGCGTGGCAAAATCCCCAGTTCCGGTTCCCAAGAGGCCCCGCTCGCCCTTTGAGTATTTATTGCCATTGAAGTGTGGTGAGTTGTCAGCGCCGAGTGATCCGATCTGGATGGAGCAGCCCCTGACAACAACGATT
>CAMXCT020005559.1:0-14292 GCA_947184155.2 Cladocopium goreaui
AGCACCTAATCAGAAAGCCTTCATTCAATGGTTGGTTAAGGGTGTCCCCTGTTTAGGGATGATCATCCAAATATAGATCAATATACTACATAACAAACCCCAACGGTCATCAACCAGTCAACCAACTGTTTTTGTTTTAAGGGGACATGTTTGAGAATACTGTCAATATCTGTCAATATTTGGTTGCGAGAAGCAGGGTTTCCAGTAGTTCCCTCCAGATGAGTTTGTCCGAAAATGGCGGTATAATAAGGTATTATTTGCAAAAATTGAAATTTTAAACTGATACAATGGTGAGAATCAACGGAATGTTGGGCTTCCCCCGGAAATTTCAGGTACGCTATGTAAACTAACAGTTGCGTGGTGGAAAACCCACATTTTTTTCGATCAGGCAAACCATGGGTTTTCCGTTTTCCACATCAGCTTACCCTGGGGTACCACCCGCCACGACCGGACATGACCCAACCTGCTCCTGCAGGAGTTGCTCTCGGACCGCCCAAATTTCAGGAAGTCTCAGCACATCCCCTGGCGGGGAGGTTTGGGACCTAAAACCAAGGCCAAGCATCATGTCACATCAATATCGTCACTCAATTCAACATCCATATGATGTCAAATCCATGCAGCATCCAGTGAAATGCATTGACTGTAGTTGTTTTATGTTTTTTTGCCTCCAAAACATGACTAAAATAATATAAACTATAAAGTCATTGCCTGCCATTTGATATGTGTGTTATGAAATTTGAATGTTTTCCGCCTGCAGATGGCCGATTTTCGGGATTTCTTTCCAGCAGCTGCAGGCAGAGCTTGCGCAAAAAGTCTGAGTAGCAGTCCGGAAAGCTGGGCATGGATCCCTGACAGATCCTCAAGCCGTGCAGCTCTGTGGCGAACAAAATCTGGCTTGGTTTTGGCCTCATTTTTGGCTTAACATCTCGCTTCATATTGGCTTAACATGGGTTAATCATCTTTAAATTGCTTTATATTCTACTGTATGTTTTTTATCTTCGATGCCGATGGATGAAATCTCAGAGGAAACGGAAAATGAATGAAAACGCGGGGGTTCCGCGTGTGGCTGTTGGATGACAAAAAAGAGGGATAGACAGACAGAATATGATAGAATACGACTTGGAAAGAGGAAGAGCGCGGCTGATACAAACATAATCCAACATGCAGCATGAGGATCAAACATCCCGTGCGACAAACTAACCTGAAACGCCTGAAACTGACTGGGCCCAGATTCCTCTTCGCGATTTCTGGGGCGCTATTTCCGGGAAAAGGGACTTGCAACGCGCAAATCTCGAAGAGAATGCATCCCATAGACCACACATCAGATGAAGTCGTAAAGGGTTCGCCTTCCCACACCTCCGGGCTGATGTAGTACGGAGTACCGTTCCTTGGTTTGTTCATGTGGCCCCTCATAAAAATAAATCCCTGCAGTCCGAAGAAACATGGGAACAACACAGCAGCCCTCACACAGCAAAGCCGGACAAAGACAGGATTTTGAGGGGTTGATGATTGAGTATAATACCATATAATAATTAATATAATATATATATATATAACAATCCTGGAGTAGATAGAATCCCGTATCGTAGGGGGCGTTTTTTTTTTGAAAAAAACCAGGGTTTTTTGACCCAATACTAAACTATATATTCGGACCCCCTAGATAGAATATTCCAAAATCTACTCCAGGATGCTCAAAATGTGTTTTTTTTTCCTTTCCTTTTCAAAACCTTCCAATTTATTTTTTTCTTTCAAATTTTCCTTTTCAAACAGCTGCAAAAAATGAACTTTGGATGGTAAGATCGTAGACGTAGATTCCTACTTTTTTCATTTCCTTTTCCTTTCACACTTTTCCCTTCAAAAATCTGTAATTGTGAACTTTGGATGGTAAGATCGTGGATTCCAGCTTTTCTCATGCCATGTTCCTTTCAAAGTTTGATTCCTGCTTTTCTCATGTCCTTTTCCTGTCACAGTTTTCCATTCAAAAACCTTCAATTATGAACTTTGGATGGTAAGATCGTGCATTCCAATTTGTTTCCTTCCATTTTCCTTCCAAGTTTCCTTTTCAAACAGCTGCGAGAATGAACTTTGGATGGTAAGATCAGCTATTCCTACTTTTCTCATGCACTCTTCCTTTCAAACACAGTTTTCCATTCAAAAACCTTCAATTATGAACTTTGGATGCTCGATCTTGGATTCCTACTTTCTATACTTTTCTCATCTCCTTTTCCTTTCACGGCTTTCTATTCAAAAACCTGCAAGACTGAACTTTGAATGGTAAGATCGTGGATTCCTTCTTTTCTCATCCCATTTTCTTTTTGTTGCTTCTTTTCAAAAACCTGCAATTGCAACTTTGGATGGTAAGATCCTGGATTCCTACTTTTTAGATGCCATTTTCCTTTTAAAGTTTGCTTTCAAACAGCTCCAAGAATGAACTTTGCATGGGTAGATGTGGAGGAAGGGGCAGGGAGCACCACAAATACATGCTTAATCCCAAACATCCTTTAAAAATTCAGTCTTTTCATGGTTCTAGTGGATATTCTATCTATAGTTTTGCCCAACTGTCCTAGCACAGTACTAGCACAAATGAACTTTGGATGGTCGATCTTGGATTCCTACTTTTCTGTACTTTTCTCATCTCCTTTTCCTTTAGAGCTTTCTATTCAAAAACCTGCAAGACTGAACTTTGAATGGTAAGATCGTGGATTTCTTCTTTTCTCATCCCATTTTCCTTTTGTTGCTTCTTTTCAAAAACCTGCAATTTCAACTTTGGATGGTAAGATCCTGGATTCCTACTTTTTAGATGCCATTTTCCTTTTAAAGCTTGCTTTCAAACAGCTCCAAGAATGAACTTTGGATGGGTAGATGTGGAGGAAGGGGCAGGGAACACCACAAATACATGCTCAACTCCAAGCATCCTTTAAAAATTCAGTATTTTCATGGTTCTAGAGGATATTCTATCTATAGTTTTGCCCAACTGTCCTAGCACAGCACTAGCACAAATGAACTTTGGATGGTCGATCTTGGATTCCTACTTTTCTGTACTTTTCTCATCTCCTTTTCCTTTCGCAGCTTTCTTTTCAAAAACCTGCAAGATTGAACTTTGAATGGTAAGATCGTGGATTATTTCTTTTCTCATCCCATTTTCCTTTTGTGGTTTCTTTTCAAAACCTGCAATTTCAACTTTGGATGGTGAGATCTCGGATTCCTTTTTTTTAACGCCATTTTCCTTTTAAAGCTTGCTTTCAAACAGCTCCAAGAATGAACTTTGGATGGGTAGATGTGGAGGAAGGGGCAGGGAGCACCACAAATACATGCTTAATTCCAAGCATCCTTTAAAAATTCAGTCTTTTCATGGTTCTAGAGGATATTCTATCTATAGTTTTGCCCAACTGTCCTAGCACAGTACTAGCACAAATGAACTTTGGATGGTCGATCTTGGGTTCCTACTTTTCTATACTTTTCTCGTCTCCTTTTCTTTTCACAGCTTTCTATTCAAAAACCTGCAAGACTGAACTTTGAATGGTAAGATCGTGGGTTATTTCTTTTCTCATCCCATTTTCCTTTTGTGGTTTCTTTTCAAAAACCTGCAATTTCAACTTTGGATGGTAAGATCTTGGATTCCTACTTTTTTAATGCCATTTTCCTTTTAAAGCTTGCTTTCAAACAGCTCCAAGAATGAACTTTGGATGGGTAGATGTGGAGGAAGGGGCAGGGAACACCACAAATAAATGCTCAACTCCAAGCATCCTTTAAAAATTCAGTCTTTTCATGGTTCTAGAGGATATTCTATCTATAGTTTTGCCCAACTGTCCTAGCACAGCACTAGCAAAAATGAACTTTGGATGGTCGATCTTGGGTTCCTACTTTTCTATACTTTTCTCGTCTCCTTTTCTTTTCACAGCTTTCTATTCAAAAACCTGCAAGACTGAACTTTGAATGGTAAGATCGTGGATTCCTTCTTTTCTCATCCCATTTTCTTTTTGTTGCTTCTTTTCAAAAACCTGCAAATTCAACTTTGGATGGTAAGATCTTGGATTCCTACTTTTTAGATGCCATTTTCCTTTTAAAGTTTGCTTTCAAACAGCTCCAAGAATGAACTTTGGATGGGTAGATGTGGAGGAAGGGGCAGGGAGCACCACAAATACATGCTTACTGTAATCCCAAACATCCTTAAAAAATTCAGTCTTTTCATGGTTCTAGAGGATATTCTATCTATAGTTTTGCCCAACTTTCCTAGCACAGTACTAGCACAAATGAACTTTGGATGGTCGATCTTGGATTCCTACTTTTCTGTACTTTTCTCATCTCCTTTTCCTTTCACGGCTTTCTATTCAAAAACCTGCAAGACTGAACTTTAAATGGTAAGATCGTGGATTTCTTCTTTTCTCATCCCATTTTCCTTTTGTTGCTTCTTTTCAAAAACCTGCAATTTCAACTTTGGATGGTAAGATCCTGGATTCCTACTTTTTTAATGCCATTTTCCTTTTAAAGCTTGCTTATGGGTAGATGTGGAGGAAGGGGCAGGGAACACCACAAATACATGCTCAACTCCAAGCATCCTTTAAAAATTCAGTCTTTTCATGGTTCTAGAGGATATTCTATCTATAGTTTTGCCCAACTGTCCTAGCACAGTACTAGCACAAATGAACTTTGGATGGTCGATCTTGGGTTCCTACTTTTCTATACTTTTCTCGTCTCCTTTTCTTTTCACAGCTTTCTTTTCAAAAACCTGCAAGACTGAACTTTGAATGGTAAGATCGTGGATTTCTTCTTTTCTCATCCCATTTTCCTTTCGTTGCTTCTTTTCAAAAACCTGCAATTTCAACTTTGGATGGTAAGATCCTGGATTCCTACTTTTTTAATGCCATTTTGCTTTTAAAGCTTGCTTTCAAACAGCTCCAAGAATGAACTTTGGATGGGTAGATGTGGAGGAAGGGGCAGGGAGCACCACAAATACATGCTTAATCTTAATCCCAAACATCCTTAAACAATTCAGTCTTTTCATGGTTCTAGAGGATATTCTATCTATAGTTTTGCCCAACTGTCCTAGCACAGTACTAGCACAAATGAACTTTGGATGGTCGATCTTGGGTTCCTACTTTCTGTATTTTTCTCATCTCCTTTTCCTTTCACAGCTTTCTATTCAAAAACCTGCAAGACTGAACTTTGAATGGTAAGATCGTGGATTCCTTCTTTTCTCATCCCATTTTCTTTTTGTTGTTTCTTTTCAAAAACCTGCAATTTCAACTTTGGATGGTAAGATCTTGGATTCCTACTTTTTAGATGCCATTTTCCATTTAAAGCTTGCTTTCAAACAGCTCCAAGAATGAACTTTGGATGGGTAGATGTGGAGGAAGGGGCAGGGAGCACCACAAATACATGCTTAATCCCAAACATCCTTTAAAAATTCAGTCTTTTCATGGTTCTAGAGGATATTCTATCTATAGTTTTGCCCAACTGTCCTAGCACAGTACTAGCACAAATGAACTTTGGATGGTCGATCTTGGATTCCTTTTCTGTACTTTTCTCATCTCCTTTTCCTTTCACGGCTTTCTATTCAAAAACCTGCAAGACTGAACTTTGAATGGTAAGATCGTGGATTTCTTCTTTTCTCATCCCATTTTCCTTTTGTTGCTTCTTTTCAAAAACCTGCAATTTCAACTTTGGATGGTAAGATCCTGGATTCCTACTTTTTAAATGCCATTTTCCTTTTAAAGTTTGCTTTCAAACAGCTCCAAGAATGAACTTTGGATGGGTAGATGTGGAGGAAGGGGCAGGGAACACCACAAATACATGCTCAACTCCAAGCATCCTTTAAAAATTCAGTCTTTTCATGGTTCTAGAGGATATTCTATCTATAGTTTTGCCCAACTGTCCTAGCACAGCACTAGCAAAAATGAACTTTGGATGGTCGATCTTGGATTCCTACTTTTCTATACTTTTCTCATCTCCTTTTCCTTTCGCAGCTTTCTTTTCAAAAACCTGCAAGACTGAACTTTGAATGGTAAGATCGTGGATTATTTCTTTTCTCATCCCATTTTCCTTTTGTGGTTTCTTTTCAAAAACCTGCAATTTCAACTTTGGATGGTAAGATCTTGGATTCCTAATTTTTAGATGCCATTTTCCTTTTAAAGTTGCTTTCAAACAGCTCCAAGAATGAACTTTGGATGGGTAGATGTGGAGGAAGGGGCAGGGAACACCACAAATACATGCTCAACTCCAAGCATCCTTTAAAAATTCAGTCTTTTCATGGTTCTAGAGGATATTCTATCTATAGTTTTGCCCAACTGTCCTAGCACAGCACTAGCACAAATGAACTTTGGATGGTCGATCTTGGATTCCTACTTTTCTATACTTTTCTATACTTTTCTCATCCCCTTTTCCTTTCACAGCTTTCTATTCAAAAACCTGCAAGACTGAACTTTAAATGGTAAGATCGTGGATTCCTTCTTTTCTCATCCCATTTTCCTTTTGTGGTTTCTTTTCAAAAACCTGCAATTTCAACTTGGGATGGTGAGATCTCGGATTCCTATTTTTTAATGCCATTTTCCTTTTAAAGCTTGCTTTCAAACAGCTCCAAGAATGAACTTTGGATGGGTAGATGTGGAGGAAGGGGCAGGGAGCACCACAAATACATGCTTAATCCCAAACATCCTTTAAAAATTCAGTCTTTTCATGGTTCTAGAGGATATTCTATCTATAGTTTTGCCCAACTGTCCTAGCACAGTACTAGCACAAATGAACTTTGGATGGTCGATCTTGGATTCCTACTTTTCTGTACTTTTCTCATCTCCTTTTCCTTTCACAGCTTTCTATTCAAAAACCTGCAAGACTGAACTTTGAATGGTAAGATCGTGGATTTCTTCTTTTCTCATCCCATTTTCCTTTTGTTGCTTCTTTTCAAAAACCTGCAATTTCAACTTTGGATGGTAAGATCTTGGATTCCTACTTTTTAATGCCATTTTCCTTTTAAAGTTTGCTTTCAAACAGCTCCAAGAATGAACTTTGGATGGGTAGATGTGGAGGAAGGGGCAGGGAACACCACAAATACATGCTCAACTCCAAGCATCCTTTAAAAATTCAGTCTTTTCATGGTTCTAGAGGATATTCTATCTATAGTTTTGCCCAACTGTCCTAGCACAGCACTAGCACAAATGAACTTTGGATGGTCGATCTTGGATTCCTACTTTTCTATACTTTTCTCATCTCCTTTTCCTTTCGCAGCTTTCTTTTCAAAAACCTGCAAGATTGAACTTTGAATGGTAAGATCGTGGATTATTTCTTTTCTCATCCCATTTTCCTTTTGTGGTTTCTTTTCAAAACCTGCAATTTCAACTTTGGATGGTGAGATCTCGGATTCCTTTTTTTTAAATGCCATTTTCCTTTTAAAGCTTGCTTTCAAACAGCTCCAAGAATGAACTTTGGATGGGTAGATGTGGAGGAAGGGGCAGGGAGCACCACAAATACATGCTTAATTCCAAGCATCCTTTAAAAATTCAGTCTTTTCATGGATCTAGAGGATATTCTATCTAGAGTTTGACTATCCAACCATACATATTATATTTACATATTTTATATCATTCACATATAAAGCATATGTTTCAATCATAGTAAACACCATACATATTATATCTACATATTTGATATCATTCACATACAAAGCATATATTTCACACAGAGTGCACCTTACACACTATAGTAGCACACTCGGTCGCTTTCCGGGGCGTCCCCCACATAGGGGGGTGATGACGGGATTCTGGAATCCCGTCACGTTTTTTGGCTATGCTCCCTTTACGGGGGAGCCGAGTTGTCAGCCCCTGGCAAGATCTATAGTTAGAATATCCCTGAAAAGGTCCCGGTTGGAAAAACAATCACATGTTGTCAAAGACAATTTTCTTAATTGGATTATACCCAGTGGTATTTAACAACATGTGCTATATCAATATATTATCCAAAGTGGTATTATAATTTATGGATTCTGAAAATACCTTTTGGGCTGTATTCAAAACCACTGTTGGTTCATGATCTTATATAGAGTTTGACTATCCAACAGTTTATATCTACGTTCGAATTCAAAATCTCCAGGAGGTCCGGTGAGCACACCAACTCAATTACAAAATTGCACATCTTCAATTATCAATTATCAATTTTGTAGGGGTGATCATTTTACCCACACCCATTCCTTTATTTTTTTTTCCTTTATTGGGTTTGACTATTTGGGCATCCCGGGAACCAAAAATACCATTGCCAAAGAATCTACAACACATGGAATGGTTTTTGGAAACCTGCCGTTGTTAGCAGAATGCAGTAGGGAGGGGTCAGCACAGTGGTTGATACCATAGATAGAATATGAAAGAATATAGAAGAATATGGGGATGGATCAAAACCTTCTGTCCCAATTACACCCAATTCTATACAGATTACTTTTTAAAGTAGCTGGTTTTGATCGATGTCCAAATTCAAAATCTCCAGGAGGTCCGGTGAGCACACCAACTCAATTACAAAATTGCACATCTTAAATAATCAACTATCAATTTTGTAGGGATGATATTTGGACTCACACCCATTCCTTTATTGGGTTTGACTATTTGGGCATCCCGGGAACCAAAAATACCATTGCCAAAGAATCTACAACACATGGAATGGTTTTTGGAAACCTGCCGTTGTTAGCAGAATGCAGTAGGGAGGGGTCAGCACAGTGGTTGATACCATAGATAGAATATGAAGGAATATAGAAGAATATGGGGATGGATCAAAACCTTCTGTCCCAATTACACCCAATTCTATACAGATTACTTTTTAAAGTATCCGATTTTGATCGATGTCCAAATTCAAAATCTCCAGGAGGTCCGGTGAGCACACTGTAGCTAAATGGGTACGGGTCAAATTTGGCCCCAGCTCAATTTCAAAATTTCACATCTTAAAAAATCAACTATCAATTTTGGGGTGTGATAATTTGACCCACACCCATTCCTTTCTTGGATTTGACTATTGAATACCACTGCCAAAGGATCTATATTTCTGGGAACCACCAGCAACAGTGACAATTTCTTTGGAAGATTTTGGGCTGAAATTCGCATGCCAGAACCTAATACACCAGCATAATGACAACATTTGGTAGTCATTCCAAAGGCCCAAACAACCAAATCACAAGCTAAATGACCGCTTTTGTGATCATTTTTGAGGGACCTTTTTTTTACCAATCATCGACCCGGATTTTTGAGCCATTTTGGGATTCTATCTATAGGTTTTTTTCAGACCGTTTTTTTGAAATTCCAGAGATTCTATCTACTTCAGGATGGTTATATATATATGTAAATATATATATATTTAATTTTATATATGATTATATATGGACATGAGCATGACGGCGGTGATTGTATGATTATATCTTGTGACATACCGATGGAAGTGTTGGTTGACAAAAGAATGCTTAATATGTTTCAATTATGTGTATGTAGTTGTATGTATATACATATTACATATATATATATATATATGTGTGTGTGTGTGCCAATTGGAGCAAATCATGAAAATAATCGCAATGATACTGACTGAATATGCTGGCAAAAGTGTCGAACAATTCTCCTCTGACATTACTATGGAAAATATTGGAAAATCACTATGTTTGATTTGACCCATCAAGAACGCTTCGACGCTTGCCATGGCAACTTCCGGTGCCAAAAACACGGTGCCATCACTGGTACCCACAGGGGCGGCCTCCTCAACATCTTCGTACATTTCTGGCAGTGTCCTGGCGCAATGTTGTACCCTCTGGTAATTTGTTACATAGCTATAAAAAATGTCCCAATTATAGTTGATTTACCAATGACAAAGGGTTATTTTCCATAGCTAATGTTGATTCATTATACATTTAATGTTCTCATATATGTATTAAATGTATTTATCACCAACCATGATTCCCATGGTTGTATAATGGTGTAATGTGGGCAAAACAATGCCATAAACTACCCGCCGGATCGAAAACCGTGCTCATGAAAATAAAGTTTTACAACAAAATGTGTGTTTTGCCACAGCGAGGCGAGGCAACCACTTGAAAAGTGGCAAATTTGGACGTCCAAATTTGGGTGTTTTTTGGGGAAATTGTGTTTTCGCTACAGTAAGACGTGATTTTCTCGGCTATTTCGATCGGACCAATTCAGGCATCTTTTTCACTCAATCTTTCGCAACATCTCTGCAGTCTTCTCAAGCAGCTTCTTGTACTTGTTGATGAATCTCCATTGCCACATTTTGGCATATAACATGACATCTTTGTGCCTGGCACCCAAAGAGTTGGGGATGAATTGTTTGCAGCTGGTCCACGCAACATCAATCGTGCCTGTATGGCATTTGATGGTGGAGCGGCCGCGCTGGACATCCTTCACAAATTCGCAGCGTAGCAACATGTAACGTAGCAAGGATACCAGAGATCTCTGCAGCGTAGCAACATGTAACGTAGCAAGGATACCAGGGATCTCTGCAGCGTAGCAACATGTAACGTAGCAAGGATACCAGGGATCTCTGCAGCGTAGCAACATGTAACGTAGCAAGGATACCAGAGATCGCTGCAGCGTAGCAACATGTAACGTAGCAAGGATACCAGAGATCTCTGCAGCGTAGCAACATGTAACGTAGCAAGAATACCACAGGAGATCTCTGCAGCGTAGCAACATGTAACGTAGCAAGGATACCAGAGATCTCTGCAGCATAGCAACATGTAACGTAGCAAGGATACCACAGAGATCTCTGCAGCGTAGCAACATCTAATGTACGCACTAGAAAGAACGTTAACATGCCCACCCCACCCCACCCCACCCCAACATAACCTCCGACCCCGCGTTTGCAAAAACGTACGTTTTACGAGCACGGTTTTCGGTCCGTAGGCATAAACTACCCATGACTGGGAATGGTACACATAGCACCTATTGAAATGGTGATGACTGTGGGATGGTTTATGGCATTGTTTTACCCACATGATATCAGAATATATCAGAACCATGTCCACAAGAATCATCGGCATATCATGTTGTATGCTTTCCTTCTGTTTTCATGACCGTGCCTTCAGCCTTAAAACATCTTAAAACTTCTCGATTCTCTGGGACCCTTGGGAAACCCACGATTCCTCCCACATCGACATGGACGTGATCAGCACGACATGGCAAGGTTCTGAAGGATCGACTGGGCTGTGGATGATTCTGTGGCGATGGCCGGTAGGCATTGGACAGGCGCAAAACTTCAGTTGTCAGTTGTCATCTACAAATACTTGCAGGATGTATGCGGAAATGCCGGTAACTGAACATAGCTATGGGTCATTTCCATGGCCATGTGAGGATATATGTGAAATTACCAGAGGGTATCTGCCCAATTTTGTGTGTTCGTCTGTTCCTCCTATTGGCAGTGCTACCACCTCACTGCTGATGACATTGACCTGCATATTGAAGCACTCAGCCAAAACATTCACCACCAAGCCTTCTTGATTGCGACGTCTGCACGAAGGCCAGAAAATAATGAAACATATGTTCCGGTCACCCGAGCACCATGCTGTTGAAAAAAGAAAATCGCTTTGTAGATGTTCACACTTCCGGTATTCCCCTGTGCCATCCCCAATTGACTTCAAGCCAGCTTCAAGCAGGAGTCATTTCTTCGAATATGCGACGGATGGCCCGTACTGTTCGGTCTCACAGGCCGAAGAAAAAACACCTGTGCAATGGGTACCTTCTGGCAATCAAACATGGCACGGGCTGGAAAATCTCCTATCATGTCCTATCTGGTTTTATGATTTTCTCACGTGTTCATATTTTTTTCCGTTTAAATGCCCATTTCTAGGGCATGTTGCCATGTTTGAGGACACCGGAGGGTCAGTGCACAAAAATCACACCTTGATGGTCGAACTCTGGAGGCATATCAGTCCATATCATGCCATGTCACATCGTGGGTCCCTTCTTGGTGATCATGCGATAATCCCAGTGAATGGGGACATGTGTCGACTCGACCAAGCAGGTGGGTTCGACCCGGGTGAAACAGCGCCATAGTCGCCATAGTGCATTGCCGCACGGAGCGAGATGGAGTTTTCTTGAGTTGTTTTAATGAGATGAATGATTGTTAAATAAGTTGTCATGTTTTTTTCCATGAGTTTAATTGATTTTAAATTATTCTTAAAATTGATTTGTGAACATTCGTTATTCTTAATGACTGATGGAGAATACCAAATTTCTCTTGGAATTTGCCTTCAACGTGTCCAGGATCCCAAAGATGTCAGGATTACACCGATCGATGGATGAGTTGGACTTTCACAACCCTTAGGGATGGAGGTACTGTACCATTTAAGATCATTTGAGGCTATAATTTTTGCGGGGATATTCCAATGGATGAAATTGAGTTGAACCACACATATGTATCCACTGTTGGAGATGATTTAGCGATCCAAGATTTGAGGCGTGGTCGATTTTGTGAGGCGAAGCTTTCACCATGCTTCAGGCAACTGATTAGGTGTAAAGTCTGACCCGCATTCTGAAGGAACGCACTTCCTACCTATCTATAAACCATTATAAACCTGTTGAAGAGTAAAATGCACAAAGAGAAGGCCTGCTTAAAATAAAAAAACAAATCCAAAAACATCCAAAGCCACGTCTCGGAGCCATGCGGACTGCAACTGACGTATCTCGTGTTCACCTTGTAACCAGAGCTAGATATCATGACGATTCTGAAGAAAAAACTGTTGACGACTAGGAATCATCCAAGCATTTAAATGCATTTGAAATAATGCGTCAATGAATTGTTTTAAAAAAGTTTCATATGAATTAGATTACATATGCTGATTTGATTGTATTGTTGTAGAACCCTTAGCAGCTGGTGGTAACTCTTGTCATAACCATCACCATGACCACCATGAAAGCGCCAGAATGGCAACACTATGGCACGCCCGCTTCCTACGGAAGCTGCAAAATGCAACGACGCATCTGCACACGGGGCAGTTTCAGCCGCTGTTATTCGGATCCAATAGCTTATGTCATGTTGCCTAGCCTTCGTTTCTGTGTTGTGGAAAGTTTTTATTTTGGGTGACAGCCATGAATCAACGGAGGTCAAAGTACATGGTGCCTCAATAACCTTTAATAGATATGAATAGTATCTAAATAGAGTAATAGTACTAACATGTATTATACAACATCATAATATGTCAAGTTGATGTCACTTGGAGCCCTTAGATTGACTATATCGATTGGTTGTTTTCGGATCTGAGACTAGCCTACGCCAATGGCACCTCAACGGCCTGACGCTTTTCCCAGGCTACTGATGAGTGAACTTTGAAGGAACAGACTTGCATGAAGTTACACGGAAATACCATGTGAATACGATTTGTTCATGGTACACATATGGTACTTTTTTCATGGTTTGAATGTCATTCGAAAGTTTTGCCATGCTTTGCTGTCCGATGTTTTTCACCGTGCTGTGACTTGGCAGAGCTGTTTCCAGGTCCAACATCTCTAGGCCTCGATGGCCATGTCTGGACACTTTTTTTTTTTTATCTGTTTTGTTGTCCGATATGGGGGTATCCCGAGATAAACATTATAAATTATAAACTCCTGTAAAAAAGCAGCTTCATTCGTTTTCTCATTAAAAACGGCGTTAGATCTGGGGTGCATATTCATTCATGTTCAGAGAAACCCATGTATCAGATTGCTCTTTTTCTATATCCCATAAATAAACCAATAATGTGTGTAAAACAATAATAAACCATCCCCCAAATCACCATAAATGGATGGTATAAACAATCAAAAATGGGGTAGTTTATTGTTGTTTTACTACCTTAATATCTCATTTTTTCTTATTGATCCACCAATTCGGTAAATCCTCGAACGTGCCCAACGGCTTCCAGTTCGCCCACCTTCAAATCGAATGTTTCATCGACTCCGTGCCTCCTGGCGTCTCCTGCAGCCAAGTGATATGTGGATGCCTTACGCAACTATTAAATAGATATATATATATATTATATATATACACTCATATTTCATTACAATTATATGTATATATATATATATATATTATATATACATATATATATCATAAACACATGATTTTTTTCCCTGGTCTTTACCGCGTGAATTTGGTGTCATTGCTTCTGCTCATAAGCTTGAGTCCAATACATATATTGGGACAACCATGGCCCGAACCATTGCCATCGACACCGATCACGTCACCTGCCCCACCACTCGACCGCTGTCCTCATTGAAAACGATCAAGCGTTCAAATTGCTTGTGTTGCATCTCCAGCAGGTCCTTCGCCATCGTATTA